>VHZZ01001088.1:90931-113865 GCA_009801015.1 Silene noctiflora | reverse complement strand
ATGCTATATCCTCCCGAACCGCTCAAATTTAAGTTATACACTATTTTTGAGATTATAGGGTCGCGTTTTAAAAATGTCCTTCAATCATAAGGAGGATCCCTCAGGCCTGATAAAAAACGTTCACATGAAATTTGAGATGCAATGGAGGACATTCAAGGATGTCGGAAAGCGATTAACTAGTCTTTAACGAAAATTGGATACTCGTCAAAAAAGGGTTAACAATTGTTAGTTGGGGATAAAATTGAACAAGGTAAGTACTAAAGTGACCTCATATATATGGTTGAAAAAGCAGGAGAAAAACAAATCTGACCCGGTTCGACCTACCAAACGACCCATAAGTATAATACACGGTTTTCGGAATTTCAGGGCCTCGGAACAAAAACTTCCGTAAATCACGCAGAAGATTTCTCTGGTAAGATAAAGCGGTTTCATAATTATTAAGGAGCAGTAGAGGACATTTGAGTCTTCCAATATGAGATAAACCCGTATCGGACAAAAATCAGATATTTATTAAAATTGGTTTATTACTTGTTTTTTTGGGGCTGATACCGAATATGGTATCTCCTAAAGTGACCCCAGACACATAGTATAAACCAGGAGAAAAAACATGACATGGTACGACCTCTCGATCGGCTCAAATTGAACTAAAAAATACACAGTTTTCGGGATTCGAGGCTCTCGGAACAAAACCTTCCGTAAATCACAATGAAGGTTTCTCGAATAAGATAAAGCGGCCTCAAAATTTATGGGGTGCACAACGGACATATAAGAAGGCCGGTGTGCGATAAACCCACTTTAGCCGAAAACCGTATACTCGTTAAAAATGATTTAATACTTGTTATTTGAGTCAAAAATTGAATAGAGTGATTCTTGAAGCGAGACACGTGGAATAAAATTTCGGAAAAAAAAAAACATGACCGGTATATCCTCCCGAATAGCTCAAATTAAGGTTTATAATACACGGTTTTCGAGATTACATGGTCCCGTATTAAAAATGTCCGTAATTCATACGGAAGATTACTCGGGTCAGATAAAGAGGCCGCAAAAAATCTGAGATGCAATAGAGGACATTTTGAGTCTGCCGGCGTGCGATAAAACCGTCTTGGGCGAAAATCGGATACTCGTAAAAAATGGGTTAAAACTTTTTATTCGGGACTGAAATCGAACAGGGTAACTACTGAATCGACCTCAGATATATGGTTGAAAAACAGGGATAAAAATAAACATGACCCGGTACGGCCTCATAAACGACTCAAATTGAAGTGAATAATACACGGTTTTCGGGATTACCGGGTCCCGGAATAAAACTTTTCGTAAATCACACAAAATGTATCTCGAGTAAGATAAAGCGGCCTCAAAAAATCTGAGGTGCAATAGGGGACATTTGAGTCTGCCGGTGTGCGAAAAACCCGTCTCGGGCGAAAATTGGATACATATTAAAATTGGTTTAATACTTCTTATCTATAGCTGATACCGAATATCGTATCTCTTGAAGCGACTCCGGGCACGTGGTAGAAACCGGAAAAAAAAGAAACACGATCAGGTACGGACCTCTGAATGGCTCAAATAGAAATGAATAATACACGGTTTTCGGCATTCCGGAGTCCCGGAACATAACTTTCCGTAAATCACACAGAAGGTTTATCGAGTCAGATAAAACCGCCTCAAAATTTCCGAGGCACAACAGAGGACATTTAAGGGAGTCTGTGTGCAATAAACTCGTTTTAGCCAAAAATTAGATATTCGTTGAAAATGATTTAATATTTGTTATTTGAGCCTAAAATCGAATAGGGTAATTCTTGTTGCGACGCCGGACACGTGGTATAAAATTTTGGAAAAAAAACATGACCGGTATATCCTCCCGAACAGCTCAAATTAAAGTTTATAATACACGGTTTTCGGGATTACAGGGTCCCGTATTAAAAATGTCCGTAGTTCATACGGAAGATTACTCGGGTAGATAAAGCGGCCACGAAAAAATCTGAGGCGCAATAGAGGACATTTGAGTCCGCCGGTGTGCGATAAACCCGTCTCGAGCAAAAATCGGATACTCGTAAAAAATGGTTAACACTTTTTATTCGGGGCTGAAATCGAACAGGATAACTACTGAATCGATCTCAGATATATGGTTGAAAAACAGGGAGAAAAATAAACATGACCCGGTACGACTTTATAAACGGCTCAAATTGAAGTGAAATAATACACGGTTTTCGGGATTACCGGGTCTCAGAATAAAACATTCCGTAAATCACACAAAATGTATCTCGAGTAAGATAAAGCGGCCTCAAGAGATCTGAGGTGTAATAGGGGTCATCTGGGTCTGCCAGTGTGCGAAAAAACCATCTGGGGCGAAAATTGGATACTTATTAAAATTGGTTTACTACTTGTTATCTGTGGCTGATACCAAATATCGTATCTCTTGAAGCGACTCCGGACACATGGTAGAAATTCGGGAAAAAAAATAAACATGACCAGGTATGGGCCTCCGGATGGCTCAAATAAAAGTGAATAATACACGGTTTTCGGCATTCCGGAGTCCCGGAAAAAAACTTTCCGTAAATCACACAAAAGGTTTCTCAAGTCAGATAAAACCGCCTCAAAATTTCTGAGGCACAACAGAGGACATTTAAGGGAGTCGGTGTGCGATAAACACGTTTTAGCCGAAAATCAGATATTCGTTGAAAATGATTTAATATTTGTTATTTGAGCCTAAAATCGAATACAGTGATTCTTGTAGCGACGCCGGACATGTGGTATAAAATTTTAGAAAAAAAAACATGACCGGTATATCCTCTCGAACAGCTCAAATTAGAGTTTATATTATAATACACGGTTTTCGGGATTACAGGGCCCGTATTAAAACTGTCCATAGTTCATACAGAAGATTTCTCGGGTAGATAAAGCGGCCACGAAAAAATCTGAGGCGCAATAGAGAACATTCGAGTCCGCCGGTGTGCGATAAACTCGTGCCGGGAGAAAATCGGATACTCGTAAAAAATGGGTTAACTCTTTTTATTCGGGGCTGAAATCGAACAGGGTAACTACTGAATCAACCTCAGATATATGGTTGAAAAACAGGGAGAAAAATAAACATGACCCGGTACGGCCACATAAACGGCTTAAATTGAAGTGAATAATACACAGTTTTCGGGATTACCGGGTCCCAAAATAAAACTTTCCGTAAATCACACAAAATGTATCTCGAGTAAGATAAAGCGGCCTCAAAAAAATCTGAGGTGCAATAGGGGATATTTGAGTCTGCTAGTGTGTGAAAAACCCGTCTCGGGCGAAAATTGGATACTTATTAAAATTGGTTTAATACTTGTTATCTGTGGCTGATACCAAATATCGTATCTCTTGAAGCGACTCCGGACACGTGGTAGAAAACCGGAAAAAAAAAATAAACATAACCAGGTACGGGCCTCCGAATGGCTCAAATAGAAGTGAATAATACACGGTTTTCGGCATTCCGGAGTCCCGGAACAAAACTTTCCGTAAATCACACAGAAGGTTTCTCGAGTCAGATAAAGCCGCCTCAAAATTTATGAGGTACAACAAAGGACATTTAAGGGAATCGGTGTGCGATAAACTCGTTTTAGCCGAGAATCAGATGTTCGTTGAAAATGATTTAATATTTGTTATTTAAGCCTAAAATCAAATAGGGTGATTCTTGTAGCGACGCCGGACACGTGGTATAAAATTTTAGAAAAAAAAAAATATGACCGGTATATCCTCCCGAACAGCTCAAATTAAAGTTTATAAATACACGATTTTCGGGATTACAGGGTCGCGTATTAAAAAAATCCATAGTTAATTTGGAAGATTACTCGGGTAGATAAAGCGGCCACGAAAAAATCTGAGGCGCAATAGAGAACATTTGAGTCCGCCGGTGTGCGATAAACCCGTTTCGGGAGAAAATCGGATACTCGTAAAAAATGGTTAACTCTTTTTATTCGGGGCTGAAATCGAACAGGGTAACTACTGAATCGACCTCAGATATATGGTTGAAAAACAGGGAGAAAATTAAACATGACCCGGTACGACCTCATAAACGGCTCAAATTGAAGCGAATAATACACGGTTTTCGGGATTACCGGGTCCCGGAATAAAACTTTCCATAAATCACAAAAAATGTATCTCGAGTAAGATAAAGCGGCCTCAAAAAACCCGAGGTGCAATAGGGGACATTTGAGTCTGCCGGTGTGCGAAAAACCCGTCTCGGGCGAAAATTGGATACTTATTAAAATTGGTTTAATACTTGTTATTTGTGGCTGATACCAAATATCGTATCTCTTGAAGCGACTCCGGACACCTGGTAGAAAACCGGGAAAAAAAGAAACATGACCAGGTACGGGCCTCCGGATGGCTCAAATAGAAGTGAATAATACACGGTTTTCGGCATTCCGGAGTCCCGGAACAAAACTTTCCGTAAATTACACAGAAGGTTTCTCGAGTCAGATAAAGCCGCCTCGAAATTTATGAGGCACAACAAACGACATTTAAGGCAGTCGGTGTGCAATAAACTCGTTTTAGCCGAAAATCAGATACTCGTTGAAAATAATTTAATACTTGTTATTTGAGCCTAAAATCGAATAGGGTGATTCTTGTAGCGACGTCGGACACGTGGTAGAAAATTTTGGAAAAATAAAACATGACCGGTATATCCTCCCTAACAGCTCAAATTAAAGTTTATAATGCACGGTTTTCGGAATTACAAGGTCCCGTATTAAACATGTCCGTAATTCATATGGAAGATTACTCGGGTCAGATAAAGTGGCCACGAAAAAATCTGAGGTGCAATAGAGGACATTTGAGACCGTCGGTGTACGATAAACCCGTCTCGGGCGAAAATCGGATACTCGTAAAATATGGGTTAACACTTTTTATTCGGGGCTGAAATCGAACAGGGTAACTACTGAATCGACCTCAGATATATGGTTGAAAACACAGGGAGAAAAATAACCATGACCTTGTACGACCTCATAAAAGGCTCAAATTGAAGTGAATAATACACGGTTTTCGGGATTACCGAGTCAGATAAAGCGGCGTCAAAATTTCTGAGGCGCTATAGAGGACATTTGAGCTTGGCGGTGTGTGATAGGCCCGTCCCGGGCGAAATTTGGATATATACTTATTAAAATTGGTTTAATACTTGTTATTTGTGGCTGATACTGAACATCGTATCTCATGAAGCGACCCCGGACGGCTCGAATAGTAGTGAATAATACACGGTTTTCGAGATTCCGGAGTCCCAAAACAAATCTTTCCATAAATCACACAGAAGATTTTTCGAGTCAGATAAAGCCGCCTCAAAATTTCAGAGGCACAACATAGGACATTTAAGGCAGCGTGTGTGCGATAAACTCGCTTTAGACGAAATCGAGTACTTGTTGAAAATGATGTAATACTTGTTATTTGAGGCTAACGTTGAATAGGGTGATACTTGAAGCGACGTCGAACACGTGGTATATATAAAATTCTAGAAAAAAAAAACTTGGTATATCCTTCCAAAAAACTCAAATTAAAGTTAATAATACACGGTTTTGAGGATTAAAGGGTCATGTATTAAAAATGTTTGTAAATCATACGTATGATTCCTAGGATCATAAAAAGCGGCCACACAAAATTTGAGTTGCAACGGAGGACATTTGAGGGTGCCGGTATGCGATTAATCAGTTTTGGTCGAAAATCGGATATTCGTAAAAAATGGGTTAAACAATTGTTATTTGGGAACTGAAATCGAACAGAGTAACTACTGAAGCGACCTTAGATATATGGTTGAAAAACAGGGAGAAAAACAAACATGACTCGGGATGGCCTACCGAACGGTGCAAATTTTAGACATAATACACGGTTTTTCTGGATTTCAGGGCACCGAAACAAAAATTCTCGTAAATCACGTGGAAGGTTTCTCGGGTAAAATAAATCAGTCTCAAATTTTCGAGGTGCAATAGAGGACATTTGAGTCTGCCGGTGTACAATAAACCCCTCTGGCCTGGGGCAAAAATCGGATACTTGTAAAATTGATTTAATACTTGATATTTGGGGCTTATATTGTATATCATATCTCTTGAAGTGATCCCATACAGGTGGTATACAAAACGATATGAAAAGAAACATGACCCTGTACGATGTCCCGAGCGCCTCAAATTAAAGTGAATAATACACGGTTTTCGGGATTTCAGGGTCCCGGAACAAAAATTTCCGTAAATCACACAAAAGGTTTCTCGAGTCAGATAAAGCGGTCTCAAAATTTCTGAGGCGCAACAGAGGACATTTAAGACGGCCGTGTGCAATAAACCCGCTTTATCCGAAAATCGGATACTCGTTGATAATGGTTTATAATACTTCGTTATTTAAGGCTAAAATCGAATAGGGTAACTTTTGAAACAACGCCGGACATGTGGTATAAAATTCTGGAAAAAAAAAAAGATGACCCGGTATATCCCCCGTAGCTCAAACTAAAGTTTATAATACTCGGTTTTCGAGATTAGTAGGTCCCGTATTAAAAATGTCCATAAATTATACGGAGGATTTCTTAGGTCAGATAAAGCGGTCATACAAATTTTGAGGTGCAACAGATGACATTTTGAGGGCGCCAGTATGTGATTAACCAGTTTTTGGCGAAAATCGGATACTGGTAAAAAATAGGTTAACAATTGTTATTTGAGGCTGAAATCGAACAGGGTAACTACTGAAGCGACCTCAAATATATGGTTGAAAAACAAGGAGAAAAAAAAAACATGACCCGATACGACCTACCGAACGACTCAAATTTAAGTATAAAAAAATGTTTTCGGGATTTGAGGGCAGCGGAACGAAAATTCCCGTAAATCACGCGAAAGGTTTCTCGAGTAAGATAAAACAATCTCAATGGGCAACAGAGGACATTTGACTCTGCCGGTTTGCAATAAACCCGTCTCGGATGAAAATCGGATATTTATTAAAATTGATTTAATATTTGTTATTTGCGGCTCATATTGAATATGTTATCTCCTGAAACGATCCAAGAAACGTGTTAAAACAAATCGGGAGAAAAATAAACATGATCCGGCACAACCTCACTAACGGCTCAAATTCAAGTGAATAATACACGGTTTTCGGGCGACCTCAAAATTTCCGAGGCGCAACAGATGACATTTAAGGCGGCCAGTGTACGATAAACCCGCTTTGGCCGAAAATCGGATACTCGTTAAAAATGGTTTAATACTTGTTATTTGAGACTAAAATCGAATAGGGTAACTCTTGAAGTGACGCCGGACACGCGGTATAAAATTATGGAAAAAAAAAATATGTCCTGGTATATCCTTCCCGAACAGCTCAAATTAAAGTTTATAATACACGGTTTTCGGGATTACAGGGTTATGTATTAAAAATGTCCGTAAATCATACGGTGTATTTCTCGGGTTAGATAAAGTAGCCACACAAAATTTCAGGTACAACGGAGGATATTTGAGGGTGCCGGTATGTGATTAACCAGTCTGGGGTGAAAATCGGATACTCGTAAAAAATGAGTTAACAATTGTTATTTGGGGATGAAATTGAATAGGGTAACTACTGAAATAACCTCATATATATGGTTGAAAAACCGGGATGAAAAACATGACCTGGTACGGCCTGCCAAATGGCTCAAATTTAAATTTATAATAGGCAATTTTCGGGATTTGAGTGTACCGGAACAAAAATTTCCGTAAATTACGCCGAAGATTTTTTGGTAAGATAAAACGGTCTCAAAATTTTTAACGAGCAACAGTGGACATTTGAATATGCCAGTGTGCGTTAAATACGCCTCGAGCAAAAATCGAATACTCATTAAAATTGGTTTAATACTTGTTATTTGAGGCTGTAAGCAAATAAGATAATTCCTGAAGCAACCATGGACACGTGGCAGAAAAATCGAGAGAAAAAGAAACATGGCTCGTTACGGCCTCCCGAACGGCTCAAGTTAAAGTGTATATATAATACTCGGTTTTCAAGATTTATGTGTTCCAAAACAAAAATTTCTGTAGATTTTGCAGAAGGTTTTTGAGTTCAGAAACCGACTTTAAGAATATTTAGAAGCAATAAAGGACATTTGAGGCAAACATTTTAGAATTTTTAGAATTTACCATTTTAGAAAACGACTTTAGACATTTTTGTGAATTTGTCATTTAAAAAAACGCATAAAATTATTTCGAGCTAAAGGGAGTATTATTGTTTTTTTTTTTTTTCACACCTCATCAAATTTCCTCAAGATAAAATTGTACTTAGTCTTATTACAATAGAAAGATCAAATGTACTGACCACAATACTTTATTCTTAACCACTGCACTAAGACATTTTCGGTTATTTATTTGTTTATAATATAGGAAGGTTAATAAGTCTCCCTTGTGACGGGTATATCCGTCACAAGCTTGTGACGGGATCAAGTATTATCCATATTAAAAGAAAAAACAAAAGTATAAATGCCTAGGAAATCAGTAATAGCCTGTCAAGTGAATTTTATTTGACCCGTCATAAGCCTGTGACGTATATTACGGAATTTGTGTTGAAATTGCACCAAAAGATAGATATATATATAGAGAGATAATAATAGGAGAGGATGAGGACAAGTATCATATAATAAACCATTGGGTTTTACTTAGGATTTTTGCTTCTTAAAAGCCTGTTTTTTGTGTAAGCTTGAATTCCGGGTGACCCTTTTTCTCCTTTCTTTCTCCCTTTCTTCACATCATATACTTTTTTTTTTTTTTTTTTTTTTTTTTTTTTTTTTTTTTTTTACACAAAAAAAAAAAAGGAAACAATAATGAGTGAGGCATAAAAAGACACAACACAAGCAAGACAATTTGTAGTTTCAGTTTTTCAATTATTATTATTATTATTATTTACTCAGTGAAAGGTGACATCTTTTCTTGTGTTCTTTTTAGTAGAGGGAGAAGAGAGATAATTATATCATTATGGAAAATAACAATAACAATAATAATATTAATATTAATGTTAATAGTTCAGATATGATGTTAGAAAATAATAATAATAATAATGGATTATTTCCTATGATGATGATGGTTCCATCATCACTATCATCTCATCATCATCATCAACATTATCAAAACCATAATTCACATCATCAACACCACCACCACCATCATCATCATCATCCCAATAACAGCAAGAAGCTTTGTTGTTCTTCAGCTTCTTGTTCTTCTACTGCCGCCGCTGCGGCCGCAGCGGCGGCAGGTGGATGTTATGATCATGTCATGGAAATGGAAAACAACATTACTACTAATACTACTCCTACTAATAATAATAGTAATAATAATAATAATAATAATAATAGTAGCAATATTAAGGCTCAAATTATGGCTCATCCTCACTATCCTCGTCTCATATCTGCCTTTGTTAATTGTCAAAAGGTTTATTTTTTATCTCTTTATATTGTTTATACATAGTGTGTATTGTATAGATTATTACAAGACCGTCTCCTACAAGAATTACTGTGTCTCAATTACTTATTTACCTTTTATAAACAAATGATTGAGACGGAGAAATGACATATTATGTACACACCCTCTATAGGTTCTTTCATATTTTGTGAATTTCATGTCATTTTGACAAGATCTGAAATGTTATTTGATAAATTTCCCATTTGGGTAATTTTAATCTAATATAATGTTCCATTTCCCTTGAAAAAATTGATAAGAAAATCCAAAACACCCTCTTGTGTAATTTTGCTTGTTTTTGTGTAAAACACATCTATCATAAAGAATAATGAATGTTGGTTAGGGTTCGATTCTTGACTCTTGCGAATGAAAAGGCCAAACTTGGGAGGGGTCAACCCATTAAATTGCCTTTAGTACCCCGGGAGATTGCCCCAGCTGTCGGTAGGGATAATGAATGTACACAAGCTATAATTTCATGAAATTTTCTAATTTTAAATTACTAATGTAAACCCTTGTGTATTAAAAAAATGAAGGTGGGAGCGCCGCCGGAAGTGGTGGCAAGACTAGAGGAAGCAGAAGCAATGGCAATGAATCAAGGCGGTGGCGGTGGCGGAGGAGGATATATAGGAGAAGATCCAGGGTTAGATCAATTTATGGAGGCATATAGTGAAATGCTTACTAAATATGAGCAAGAATTAAGCAAGCCTTTTAAAGAAGCCATGCTTTTTCTTTCTAAAATTGATTGCCAATTCAAAGCCCTAACCCTTTCTTCTTCTTCTTCTTTAGACTCTCCTTCTGGTAATTCCTTGTTTTTATTTGTGCTTCTTTTAATTATTTTATTCAATGTGTGTTTAATGTTTGCTTTTGAATATTAGTGGTGTTTTAAACTTGATCTTATAATATTATCACACAAGCAGTAGAATAAGACGGTCTCATAACGTGTGACGGTCTTTTTGGGTAGAAAATCCTTGATTATATATATTTGCATGTGCATGTTTCCAAGGTTAAGATCTTGGAACTTTAACAAAACCTTCTGTCTTTCTTTTTGAACTGTCCATTCTTTTTGCATAATTGGTTCTTGTTTATTTTATTTGTTCTTGGAAGTAGGGTTTTGCAGCTAGATTATCTTTTGCTTTTAATATTCTTCCCTTTTTCAATAATGCCTATGATTAATAACTTCCCTAGATAGAGTTATCTTACTTAAGACGATCTTAAACTTATAAGGTAGTCACGAAAATACACCGTCTTAAGTCTTAACCTTGAAACGGTGTCAAATGAGATTCTAATTTGTACCCGGGATCCTCAAGTTTCTACTACTTGTGCTTAAATTATCTCACTGAAAGAATCTTTATTGCAATTAGGTTTTTTAAGTCCGTGTTTAAGGATCGAGTAATGATTTCGTTAGTATTTTTGTTTGTATACGTATTGTAGATGCGAAAAGAGATTCTATGAACATTGTTAATTGATGACTTTGCGGCTTACGGCCTCTTTGCTGTATGAGAATGAGATGAAGCTTTCAATCTAATTAGTTTTTCAACTTTCAGCATCATTATTGTTGTCTGCAATCATTTGTTTGCATTTCAATTGCAAGGATAATAGGCACATTGACTTTCAAATCTTTAATTTCATCTGATTTTGAATAAGGTATCCTAGGGCACCAGTTCTTCAACATGGTAAAATATAGTTTAATTTTGAATGATTAATAGCGGCCATTGGAGCTTAGCGGTTATCTGATCTACCATGGTTGTTGTCCTTGTTAGTAGCTTGATAATAGGTCGAGTAGTATTTAATACTTCGTAGAATCTTAGCGATTACTCTATGATCGTAGTTGTTGTCCTTGTTCCGCCGCTTGTGTAGCTGAAATAGATCTTAAAACACATACCAAATTATTCATAGTCACTGTATTATCCAGTTTTTGCCGGTCTTTTACCATAGTTGGGATTCATGTACTTAACGTATTCATCACTAATCATACGAGATTAGAGAAACTCGTGTCCTCAACTTCACAAGGTATAACCATGTCCAGCTAGCATAGTTAAATGGAACAGAATTACTGAACTTCCTCTCATATGCTCGCATTAGAAATTCAAGTAAAATAAACGGACCAAAGGGTTTATTTTTCCGCTTTTCACCATAATCACACTTCCAATAAGATGCGAAATATGTTGTGCTGGTTTTCTCCCCACTCAGGAAAACGATGTAGGCCTAAGGTCTATGATAAATGCGAGCGAGTAGTAAATTTTGCGGAAATTGATTTGGAAGGGAGCATTATAGAGTTTGATCTACTAAGAATCTTAGGTATACTGTTTTAAAGTAGTAAAGGTTTCTCAATTATACCAAATCTATGTGTAACATTATTCATTCAACTTTGTTATATTTGTCCCTAGTAACATGAGATATGAGCTGGGAATCTTAGGTATACATAAAATCTTGCAACAAGTCTTTCTTCATGCATTCAAGCTGGTTTTATTGTCTCAATTTTATGTCACTTCACAACTCATGTGTGGGTCATGCAATAAAGGAGATCTATAAGTCTATAAATCCGGCCACATGCTAGCTAGATCTCCCTTGTGTTACGATATTCGCTCCATCGCTACTGAATTGTCCGTGAACATCGGTATTACGTATATGTAAGTGATTTTGAGTAGAATATATGAATCACATACCCTAAATTAAGAATGTATGTACCTCGTGTTGATGTCTCAAGTAAAGTTATTTCATTGTAGCATGTCCAAAAATAGAGAATTTGGATCTCAATCTGACTTCATGCTATCCATGATGCTAAATTTTCTGTCACTATGCTAAGAAAAATAAGAATTTTGTATGTCGATTTATGGATTTGCTGATGCCTGACGAAAAATGTTTGATCATATTCAGGTCCAATACGTTGTTGGTGTTTTATTTTTGGGGTCGAACAATTTGTTTGATACGGAGTAGTACATTACTTTGTTTGGCATTAATGTTACCATTTGACGTTACCTATTCTTGGTACTTTGTAGCATCTCATTTTAAAGTTGATTTGTTTCAAATTGTCATGTTGTCGAATATGGTCGCAAGTTCATTTTGTAAATGATAGCATTATGTGTACCTAAATTTGGAAATTATTCGATGCAAGATCTTGTACCAGGAGCTCATGATGACGCAGGTACTGGTAGGAACGGATCATCTGAAGACGAGATTGACGTGAACAATAATTTCATTGATCCTTCAGCAGAAGACAGGGAACTGAAAGGCCAGCTGCTCCGTAAGTACAGTGGATACTTGGGAAGTCTAAGGCAGGAATTCTTGAAGAAGAGGAAGAAGGGCAAACTTCCTAAAGAAGCAAGGCAACTACTGCTTGATTGGTGGACCCGTCACTATAAATGGCCATACCCTTCGGTAAGTCGATCCTCCCCTCCACCTTCCTTTTAATCCTTCTTCCACGAAAATGTTATATCTAAGCTAGCTATAACTCGTAAAGTTCCAGGTGATTACTCATTTTAGCCGTTACCTAGCGTGTGAATTCGTTGGTATCCATACGAATCCTGGAATCTTGATTACAATGTACGGAGTAGTTATTAATAGTTGCCGTGTTGTTAATAATGTGCTAATCAAGTCATAATTATGTGGTTCCATCATTAGTCACCTGATGTTCCACAATGAGTGGTGGTCAGTAATCGAACTTTATTTGGGGTCCGATGTTTGATTCCATGTCAAACTTCAACCCCCATTGTTTTTCTTGTATGTTATTTTCGACTTGATGTAACCCGCGTTCAATTTAGGTGACCAATCACCTCAAGAAAACACACGGAAACTACTGGCATGGGTGGCCTTGAATTATTAGTAGTTGGGTCATTGATTAATTTAAATTATGATGAACACTCGTTGCATAACTAGGAAGTGTTCTGATCGAGCTTGCTTGTTCATGAGGTCTAACTGCAATCTATCTTAAATGTCCTGCATGCTAAATTTTTCGACCTAGGAAAGTGTGGTTACCTTTTCAACCGAATGGAACTAAGATCGAGCAAAGTTGCTTGTCAAGCTGGTTGTGCTTCTTGTTCACTAGAAGATTAGGTCTTTGTCATACGGAGTAATATCTAACATGAGAATTGTTTTCAATTGCTTAGTTGATATGATTTCGACAAGTTAAGCAATGACGATGGCTGTATTAATTCAGACGGGTTTCAAACCCTACTCATGAATTACTAATGATGTACTGGCCGGAATACTTCAAAAAAAAAATATCATTGGTATGAATACCTCGAACACGCTTACCCACTACCCCAGTGAGCGCCGCTTATGGTTGTGTACGAGGGTTAGATGTACGATAATATCATTCCTGACAATTGTGGCCGTCATTTTAACTTGGAAACCAACAAACCATCTTAATATCATTCCTCTACTCAAGCAATATATGTTACATATATACGGAGTATATGAATTTTCCCTTGCCCTATGCTCGACATTTCTAAGGTCTATCTGTGTGGATACGATCTTACTATTGTGTTATATATCGGCTGATGGTATGACAGGAGTCACAGAAGGTAGCACTAGCGGAGGAGACAGGGCTGGACCAGAAGCAAATAAACAACTGGTTTATTAACCAGAGGAAAAGGCATTGGAAACCATCTGAGGACATGCAATTCGTGGTGATGGACGCTACGACTGCTCATTCTCACGGTCATCCACACTATACTTACATGGACCCTGCCTTGGCTAATCATTTCCCGATGGATGTCTCCTCTACGCTTATGTAAGTACGGAGTAACAATGGCCGTTTTATCATCAGTTAAGAGAAATGCCGCCTTGTTTATGGGCTTATGGATGTGTACGTCGTAATTATATTAAATTGTAACTAAGCTTTATTACAATGGTTCTAAACTCCCTAGATAATATACCCGGATCCTATATATGGCTTAATTATCTTCTATAATGGCTGTCGTTTATTTCCCGTCTCCCAACTATATTCAGAACGCGCGCTTGTGACTTGTTTTAACTAGTTAGATTATAAGGGATTGATGGATGATATTTTTGGCTTGGTTTAACTCTTCTAAAATGTCCGACTTGTTTTAGAAGAGTCGTATTATCAGTCGTCAACAAAATCATTTTGCGAGTTTGCTGTTTTAATTTTCTATCATTCACTTTCTTTCTCCTTTCTCTTTTTCTCCTTCTCGCGGCTTAGGTTTTCATGCGCGGTATAGCCACCCTTATTTTGAGAGTTCGCTAAATCCCGCCCTTGCGATCTGCCAATCTACCTCTTATAACAATGAAGAGAGCTAAAAAAAAAAAAAAAAAATTGAAAGAAGGGATGATTGGTGAGTCGCTTTTTTTTCAATATTAACGAGGTTCGGAAGGTGGAACAAACACTTTCTATTACTCTTTTACTTTATCGGACATAAAATTGAAAGAAGAAGAAGAGGAACATCTATGTTGATTTCATTGAATATTAATATATTATCAATATCGATGATCGAGCCTATATTTAATTTAGTTGTAGAAATGAAAGAAAACCTAATACATTTCTTGTTAAACTACTTATTCTTTTTGAAATTAAAGTGAGTCGATCGATAAAAATATCAATAACATGAGTTAATCTTACGGTCGACTAGGGTCTTTGTCTCAAACACGATGTTGAGATGGGTGTATCATAAAGAAAATGAATATAAATTCAAGGTATCGAAGACACAATCACACAAATACGAAAATAAATCTGAAGCATAACAAGGTGAACCACAAATGGGTGAATTTTATAAACCGAAAAAGTTCTATTCAAAACCACTCATAGCATAACAAAGTAAACCATAAACGCCTAAACGGACGAGTTTCTATAATCCAAAAGATTCTATTCAAAACAACTCATACATACGATCTTGTAAAATCTAGTAAATCTCCGCATTCCATGCATGCAAGTATACAACGGTCTTACACAAAAACTCGTGATCGGAATCATTTCACTAAAAACGTAAAAAAAAACACCCTTCCAAGTTCTATCTCTTTTCTCATTTGAACACCCACAAAATCTAGGGTTTGTGTTTCTATCCCCAAATCCATACTTCTCTTCCAATTTAATCCCTAATTTATGCTCAAAGATTCCATCTTTCTTCCTCAAAATCTTCATCTTTCTGCTCTGTCCCTTCATCAATGGCGAAAACTCGACCTGGAAGTAAGCGTGACCTTGACTCGTACACCATTAAAGGCACCAACAAAGTCGTTCGAGGTAATTTCCAATTTTCATCTTTTTACCTCATTGTCTGGTAATTCATCTTTCTGGGTTTTTACGTTACTTTTGATCTGATTCAAAAGTTTCTTGCTTTTCTTTTTTTTTCTTACATTACTGTTAAGTAATTGCAGTAAATATTCAGGCAAAAGAATTGATCTTTTTACTTCTTTTGTTGCACATTTTGTGATTAAAGTTCTTATCTTTACTGTGAGAAGATTAAGGGGATTGCTGGGTTTGTTTGAAGTATAGAATTCAATGGCGGAGCTAGGGAGGGGCTAGCAGGGGCGCTCGTCTCCGCTGGAAAATGAAAAAATCGAAAATTTTAGTTAAAATTTTGAGCTTTTTTCGAGTTTCCCTATGGCATTACTCGTTCGTCACTGATGAAATTTTGCATGCCCCTTCCTGCAAATCCAGGCTCTGCCACTGTTAGAAATGAGTGTTCTTGATTGTTTGTTTGTTTAATGAAAATGCTGGATTAGTTGATTGAAAGATGTACTGATTATTTGTAATGGGATTGTTTTTTAGTTGGAGATTGTGTTTTACTGAGGCCGTCGGACGTAGGAAAGCCGCCATATGTGGCCCATGTTGAGACGATTGAGGCCGATAACAGAAACAACATTAAGGTGAGAGTGAGGTGGTATTATAGGCCTGAGGAATCAATGGGAGGAAGAAGGCAGTTTCATGGGGCGAAAGAGTTGTTCTTGTCTGACCATTATGATGTACAAAGTGCCCATACAATCGAAGGGAAATGTATTGTTCATTCCTTCAAGAATTATACTAAGCTCGAGAATGTTGGCACCGATGATTACTTCTGTAGATTTGAATATAAGGCCGCCACCGGGGCTTTTACTCCTGACCGAGTTGCTGTGTGAGTTTCGAAACATAATTACGGCCTCTTGTGATTTTTTTAAGTTGTGTTTTATGTTTTCCTTATTTAGGTTCTGATTAGAGTTCATTTTGTAGATATTGCAAATGTGAAATGCCGTATAATCCTGATGATCTCATGGTGCAGTGCGAAGGTTGCAAAGACTGGTAATGTCTTTATGTTGATTCGATATAACCTTTTTGAGTTGAGAGTAGATTTACCTTACATATATATGAAGAATCTACTAAGTTTTTGTCTAATAAGATATCGTGGTTGTAAGTTTTACTCCGTAACTAGTATAAATAAGTGGTTGATTAATGAGATTCAATAGCATGACAACATTTATTACGACAGCAACTTTGTGGGATCTATTCCTCCCTCCTAAATTCTGAACTTTTTGTTTAGTGGCATTCGGATATCACAAATCAAAGCAAGTAGACTCGATCTTGATCCTATAAGGCCTATCCACCCACTGGAATACTAGTTTTTGTCGGTATTGTTTGTAAAATGGGAAAAAAATGTTGTATGAATGACTAATTTTGGAAAAGAGGATATCTACGTGGGCATCCAAACAGGCCTGAGAAACGAGGATTGTGAGGGTAGTCCAGGTTGCCGGCTGGCATTGAGAGCTGTTGGGCATTTTACTTTTCCTTGTAGTACACCCCTGGACAAGCCTTTTGAAAGATGAGAACTAGGGCTTGGACACTTTGAACTTGACCATTTTCATACTCAAATTGTGAAATGATCAAACGGATTCTTTACTAAGATTATTATTCATGTAGGTTCCATCCGTCTTGCATGGGAATGAGTATCGAAGAAGCAAAGAAGTTGGATCACTTCCTATGCTCTGATTGTGTTGCTGAAGATGAACCTAAAAGAGCGAGCAATTCCTTTTCTGTATCACAGCTGGCTGATGTCAAGGTTAATTTTCTTGTTTATTCTGATAGGTGTTTCTGTGAATGGTTATTGATTTTTGATGTTTTACATTTTTTTTCCTGGATCACGGCCCGATCTTGGGAAAAGCTGCCTAAAACTACTGCAGTGGCTCCTCCTCGGAGATGGTGTGAAACCCGGCACTTAGTTGCTGGAGCCAATGCAGTTTCTCGACAAGTTGACTTGACTTTCTTGCACCCCTACATTTAATTAACAAACTCTTTGTTTATTTATGTGTTCATCTTGTACAGTCGTTAGTTTCTTACATAACCCTTATGCTTTGTAGACTAGATATATTTTATGGTTCTGACTTTCGTGGTAATCTCATATCTGTAAGGTATATCACAAAGTTGTTAATTTGTTATACAGTAACATTTCCAATCTTTTGATAAGTGTGTTCAAGTAAAAAGATTTGATTTTTTGGTCCATTTGATTTTATTTAATTCATGACTACAATGTCTGCTTATCGTGACTACTGACTAAGCATGCTACCGTCATCAATGCTAATGTTTTATAACTCTGTTGTGTTGTTGATTGATCGGCACCAATTCTTAAGCAGCTTTGGTTCTAATTTACTGGCCACTCTTTCTTACTCAACTAGTTCAGTCTCCATAAATCTACATTTCCGTAGAACTAGGATGGGCCGTGTACGCCCTACAATGGTCGTACTTAAGTATTTGTCTTTTAATTATGCCAGAAAATAAAAAATTGTTCTTTGCTCTTGTCAAACAGAATTTTATTGCTGTAAAACATCTCTTAACTATCATGAAAATTTATCAGACTTGCTCTGTTTAACACAGATAATTCCAACATTACCCCTGTACTGTCTCGCATGTTGTTGGGTACAAAGGGAGGTCAGGTGTACGTTACGTAACCCCTGTGATTAACACAGGATGATTAGCAAGCCTAATCCTGTGTCATGGGACTAGTTATACCAAACTTAGGGCATGCTCTAGTGTACTATGAATGTGAATCTTGAATATTTTTCTGCATTGTACTAGCATTCGAGCGTGTTTAACGGGATTTGCTTAATTCTTTTTTTTTTTTTGCAGACTGAGAATAAGCGAAGGAAGAGATGAGAGTTAGATCCAAACCTGGAGATTGTGTAAGCAATGCCCTTGCAAAGTTTGGAATGTGTAGTAAACTAAGGCCATGCTTGTGCTCAAAAACAATGGGAGTGTAATATCTGTGTGTTTTCCCCCACGGCATAAGCATTATGACTTCTCTGTAGTGTAAAACCTGTGCAGAAAGATGTTTCCAACTTTAGTCGGGGCGATTTCTTCAATTACCGCCTACATTCTTAAGCAGCCGCTTGTACAAAGCCTTCTTGCTTTTAGGGCTTCATTTGATCATAAAGTTACATGCTCTATTTAGCTAGAAATTACTGTAATTTTTATCCTCTGGTCTCACTGGGTTTTCTTTGCTATGACCTTTTGAAGTGACGATAACATAGCAAATGTCAAATCTTGTATCTTCGCTGTACTGTATGCTTAATGTGATCACTGGTGAACTTGCGTTCTCTAAAGGAGTCGTCAAATTGTCCATGAACATCCTGACCAAATGAGCCGGTGATCAGAGCACTCTCCTTTCACATGAAAGCCAATGTGATCACTGGTGAACTTGTGTTGGTTTCATTACGCGCTGCTGCCTCCTCAATCAACTGCTCGCCTAGTACCGATGTTGCCATGTCCGGGGAAGTGTTCTAAAAGTTTAATACTACATACTGGTTATTTTGTGATTTATGTATATATTTTAATATTTTATTCAAGGAAAAAGGCAACCGTATATCCGGTTTCATATTTTTCCGATCCTTATCCGATACGATTTTTAAAGAACCGTATCGGATATCCGGACATTCGTATCGGATATCCGGAAATCCGTATAATTAAATTCGTATAGCGTATCAGATACGTATAATAAAACCGTATCGTATAATTTTACTCAGCCCTAGTGATTACCATAAAGAGAAGATCTATTATCTTATTGAACAAATATGCATAATGAGTTAAAGTTATCAATATCAACTAATAGCCAATTTAGGATCACATTTATGTCACATTTAATTAAGCGGTATAATACTCCATCTGTTCCGATCATCCCCTATATACTAAATAAATAGGTGAATTTACAAGTTTTCCCTTCAAAAAGTATCTTTTTAAATAAGGAAACTATGATAATTTAATTGCTTTTACTAAATATGGAAATTAATAATTATAATATATTTCATTATACATTTTTTTAATTAAAATTAATCTTTTCATTAAATTATATATTTTCACTGATGTAAAATAACTTGGACTAAGATTAAACAGATCGACGCACTGTTCGAACGACGTCTGAAAGACGCGCATTTATTATACATTTCAATTTTTACATTTATGATTAATTTTCACTGATGTAAAATAACGAGAAAATGAACAATTAATGAGCTACCACTATTATTTTACATTTCAATTTTACTCGGTTATCTAGAATAATTTTGCAGTTTAATTTTTGTTTTCTCATATMAAAATATAATTACGTGAAATATGAAAAATTAATAAGGTGTTAATTTATGATTAAATATTACAAAAATAAAAACTCATAAAAACCGCGCATTTATTGCCCATGATCTAAACTAGTTTGTTAACGTTTAATTAAAATATCACTCAGATCGTTAATCCCCTATATACTAAAAGATTAACACATCTCTAAATTTTCCCGCCCAAGTGATATTCTGCTAGACAATATTTATTTCCTAATTAGTTAATGTTGACTATCTATATTTACAATTAAACAATATTTATGTCCTAATTATGTTATAACACCAATCATTGTTTTAACTTTTACATAAATAAGGCTAATAAAATATCTCCTTTGAATTATATATGCAAATTTTCTACCCTTTTCAAAATGGAGGTAATTGCATTAGTTTGATTAATTGTAAAATTCTCAAATATTTGTATTTAAAATACCGTGCATTTGCACTGGAACTATACTAGTATAATAGTAAACAAATGACCGATAACAAATATTGTACTTTTGTATAGATTTCAATCTCATTGGTCATTCTAGTTCGTATTTCCTTCGTCTCAGTCATTTGTAATCGATGCAACAATTCATTAATCTAATTACTACTCATATTTGGCATGATTAACTAAACAAAAAAGGGAAGAAACGGCTACACAATTTAATCCCATAAAAGCAAATCCCCTCACATTATAATTGTGATATAATTTAGCCAGTTACAATTTATAAATTTACATTTGTCACAAATATTTATTAATAAATATATATTTTCTCCTTAATTTTTATTTGTTATATGATGAATAAAATGTGGCGTTACTCTATGTTATTTCTTAGCATTTCCATGTCTTTTATTTCTTTACTCTTATTGCTATTCATACCATGTCTCTTTTGGCCATGTCTTGCTTCTAATCAAGATCGATCTTTATACATTGTTCTTATTCACGGCCACTCCCTCGCTTTCCGTCCTCGTCCAACTCCTCCTCACACAAATCCCACAATCCATAGTAGCAGGTAGGTAACTAGCGATTCTAATTTTCTAATAAAAAAAAAAAAAAAAAAAGTACTCCGTAACAATTTTTAATTTTTTTTTTACTAAAATATACCGAGTATATAGTTATAACATCATCAGCAATAACCTTAGGGCACCCATCTACCCAAACACGAGTTTAGTTTTTTTCATTTCCTTATTTTGTTTTGTTCTTAAGAAATCTACTTTTATTAAGATAATTTTATTAATTTTTTTTAGAAATCTATTATTGTTAGGATATATTTAATAACATTTTAGTTCATTTTCAACTTAGATAGAACGAGAAGTTAAACTTACAATTACTTATAAATTTATACTCACTAAAATCTATATATATATATATGAACTTGTTTTGTTTTTAAGAAATCTAATCTTATTAGGATAATAATTTTATTAAAATTTCTTAGAAATCTACTCTTGTTAGGATAATTTATTAAATTGTCGGAAAATTCACGTGATACCCTCGAACTTTGTCATTTTTCGCGTGGTACCCAACTTTTTAAGTTTGTGCATATGATATCCCTGAAATATGATTTTCAAGCATAACGTGTCATTTTTATCGTTTTTAAAATTTTCAATTGAGCATAATTTATAGACCATAAATCGGAATTGATTATTTTATTTTTTTCAAATTGATTAACTTTTCGAGATCTATAAGTTGATAAAACGAAAATGGTCATTCGGAAATTTAAAATCGAAGATATGGTTGATTTGAAATTTTCGTTAAAAAAAAACCTATAAAATGTATGTCGGCAATTTTTTGTTCTCAAATCATAGATTATGACTAGATAATCATCTTAGGAAAAACATTTGGCCGATTCCGAATTCCGATCTAGGAGTTACGCGCAATTGAGTTTTTTTAGATCGACAAAAAGGGTATGTTGTGCATAAAAATTAAAAATGAAGGGTATAATGTAAACAAACTTAAAAAATTGGACACCATGTACAAAATGGCAAAGTTCAAGGATACCACGTGAATTTTCCGTTAAATTTTTCTTTGGATTATAGGACTTCCAGAATTTCTAAAAGAGTTCTACTCTCTAATATCGCTCAAAAAATTTCTGCTATATATATATATATTGATTTTTCTTTCGATGTGTTTTTCCATTCGCTCTTGTGTATATATATGGAGTACTAATTTGTGATGACGGACGTAAAAAATTGTGCATGGGATTTAGCAACGGGTACGATATCCATGCAAAGGTGTTGGAGAGGTTTCACAGCCAACTATTGGAGGACACACTTGATGGAGGTACCTACACCAAGGTCCATAGTTTCACTCACCTTGCCAACGGCTTCACCATCCACACCACTCCCTCTCAAGTAATAATCATCTGCAATTTATTTATTTTTCGGTCTTTTCGCAAATATAAAATTATTTTCGGAAAATTCACGTGGTGTGAAAATATAAAATAATTTTGAGTGAGTCACGTTTATTACTCAATTAGTCCCATCTCCTATATTTTTTGGATAGTTTTTAAAATTGGAACTAATTCACTAAAATGAAGTATATTGAAATTAATTTTATTTTTCTTTTATATTCGAAATTATTATAATGCCTTTATTCAATTTAGTAAATTTAAAAAAAAAGTGGTTCTAGTTAAGAAAAAAAGGATTTATTTGTGCTAAAAAGTGACTGTTAGTGGAAAAGTTTAATAAAGTTTGGAAAAAGTTGATATATAATTAGTACAGACCTCGCGCCATTGCGCGGTATATAGAGTTTTTATTTTTTTAGTGTATTAAATTTGCACACCATAAATATTTAATATTTCTCTCATTTGTATTTTGATATGAAACAAAAAAATATGAAATAGAAAACTAATCAAAGAGAATTAAGTTAAGGTGTGATTTTTTTTAAATGAATTTTTTTGTCACGAAACTAATACGGAGTAGTAAATACTAAATATGTGTCAAATTATTATCTACAGTAATATATTATTGCATTATTCAAAAATTTAGCAACATCTACAGTAATATATTATT
>VHZZ01001088.1:72925-90594 GCA_009801015.1 Silene noctiflora | reverse complement strand
GAAAATCATTTACACTAAAAACAGTCTTTATTTAATGACGACAAACAATTTTCCTAACGTGTGCCATTACTGGTGCACACGTTAATAAAAAGCTAACTAAAAAAGGACTTATTTATTACTCATGATAAAAGTGAGTTTGTACGTCAATTTCCCGCTTGTAAATCCCCTATATACTAAAAGATTAACAAAACTCCAATTTTTCCCGCTCAAGTTTTCCCCTAATTATTCAGCTTCTAAAGTGGTCCCCACTCTCATTATTATCTTCTTTATATTTACATGCTATAAATAAATAAAATATTTCTTGATATATATCTTTACTCAAAAAATGATCATATAATATCATCCTCTTTAAAAACAATGTTAACAAAATAGTATTTATAGAAAATACAACTTATTCGGGATAAAACTATTGAACCTTTTATTTTACAACTCATCATATGAGATACAACGATAATATAGTTTCTCATTAAATTTCAAAATAACTTAAATTATTATAAATTAATTGTTATAAACTTTAATATCCTCCTCTAAAAAAGCCGTCTATTTGCACGGGAACTATACTAGTTTTTTTTAATTAGCTACTTAACGTGTACCCTAAACCGTAATTATAAACTAGAGACACCTCATCATTTGATAATCTTTTGTTTATAAAATAGGCAGAAAAGTTAAGAAGACACCCAAGAGTGAAGTTAGTCCAAAGAGACAGAAGAACAAAACTGATGACAACATACACACCAGATTTCTTAAAATTGCCTCAAAATGTATGGAAACAAGAACAAGGAAGTAATACACATGCAGGTGAAGGAATGGTGATAGGGTTTATCGACTCGGGAATCGACCCTTTTCATCCAAGTTTTGCTAATATTGATCTTGTAACAAATAATCCTAGTAATAAGAATAATGTGTCTTCTTCGAGTAAAAGCCGGTTTTATGGAGCATGTGAGACGGGACCTCGTTTTCCGGCGAGTTCATGTAATGGGAAGATAGTTTCAGCTAGGTTCTTTGCTGCTGGAGCTCAGGCTGTTGCCACTCTTAATGCTTCTGTTGATTTTCTTTCTCCCTTTGATGCTGTTGGTCATGGCAGGTAAAACCGTCTTACATAAGATTAACTCTTGTACGTTAAGTACCAAACTTACATGGTTTTTGGGTGAAGTCATGTAGCATCAACTGCTGCTGGAAATAAGGGAGTACCAGTGGTGGTAGATGGTTTCTTCTATGGCAAAGCCAGTGGAATAGCTCCACGTGCCCGGTAAGATCGAAAACTGTTACAATATATTTCGCTTTTGTGGTAGAACGATCTCATATATGAACGGTCTCATATGCAAGCAGAATCGCTGTTTATAAGGCTATTTATCCGACAGTCGGAACTCTGACTGATTTGCTCGCAGCAATTGATCAAGTAAGCATTCTAACTATATACGACGATATGTAGCACAAGTGTATAGATTAAGTCAAATTTGATTGCGCCAATTTCAGGCAGTGAAAGATGGGGTGGACATCTTGACCTTGTCACTAGAGCCAGATGAACCACCAGAAGACACAATCACATTCCTTGATGTTTTCGAGATTTTTACGTTACTAGCAAGAAGGGCTGGCATTTTTGTGGTTCAAGCAGCAGGAAATAAGGGACCAGGTCCACGTAGTGTGGTGTCATTCAGCCCATGGGCTGTTGGTGTCGCGGCTTGTAGCACTGACAGGAGTTATCCAGCGACTGTCTTTCTCGGTGATGGTCAGAAGATTGGAGGAATCGGGATGTCAGGCAAGTTCCAAAGAAAATAACCCGGAACATGAACTTAAATGACGGTCTTATTGAAAACTTGGTGTCTCTAATATCAGTTATTTAATATTAATGCAGGGCCAACCTTTGGAAACGGGTTACTGAAATATAAGTTGGTGCTTGCCAAAGATGCTGTTCGGGTTAATGGTTCATTCCCGAGAACTCCGCCTTACACAGAGGAATGTCAATACCCTGAAGCACTTGATCCAGTTGTAGTGACAGGCAGTGTTGTGATCTGTAACTTCTCAACTGGATTTTACAACCAGACTTCCTCAATTACCTCCATTATCGACACTGCAAAAGCCTTGAGATTTATGGGGTTCATCCTCGTTGCAAATCCGGTATATGGTGATTTCATTGCGGAGCCAGTCCCTTATCTGGTGCCAGGGATTCTCATTCCCAAAACAACTGATGCAAAGGTAGTAATTTAAGCTGTGACTTGTGTACAGACAGTCGCTTTCTTATCTAAAGGGGAACGATGTTTCTTTTTATAGATCATATCTTGGTATTATGAAAATCAAACTCGGAGAACTGAACAAGGATGTGTAATAAAATATGGCGGAAAAGCCTCTATTGGCGAAGGAAGAGTGGCTTCTTTTGACAGACAGTTACCTGCAGTAAGCAGATTCTCTTCCAGAGGCCCTGACATCATTGATAGCCATGGAAATCTCACAGACATTCTCAAGCCTGATTTCGCAGCTCCCGGACAGCAGATCTGGGCAGCTTGGAGCCCTCTCAGTGTCTTGGAGCCTATATTTGAAGGCAAGTTTAAACAGGTTATTTCCATCATTTCATGCTAGAGAATAACATGACATGATAATTTGATACGGAGTAGCATTTTTGTATGCCCTCCTTTTCGACTCAGTAAGTGGTTTACTTATGACAGGAAATAATTTCGCTTTGATGTCTGGGACTAGTATGGCAGTGCCACATATCGCAGGAATAGCTGCAATGATCAAGCAATACAATCCATCATGGACACCGTCTATGATTGCATCGGCAATTTCTACTACCGCCACAAAGTACAACAGTAATGGAGAAATTATACCAGCTGAAAGATACAATCTTGGCAGTTCCGATCCTTCCACTCCCTTTGATATAGGCGCTGGGCTGGTGAATGCAGCAAGAGCACTCGACCCTGGGATAGTATTTATACCAGGTGAGTTACCATGAATTAATAAAGCTATATCTTAGAAAGACCACGTTTGTCTTCCTTTCTAGCCTGGTTACGAGTATAAATTTGTTTGCCTTTGACTAGGTGAAGGAGAATATGTTGCATTCCTGTGCTCTCTGCCTAACGTTGACCGAGAAAAAGTTGAAGCTGCAACAGGTGGGTCTTGCGACCATTCACTAAGGCATCCGGCAGACTTGAACCTGCCATCAGTGACAATAACGTCTCTCGTTGGATCTCAAGTAGTTCAGCGCAATGTGATCAGCGTAGGAAGCAAGAAAGAGACATACATATGCGCTGTGCTTCCACCAAAAGGCGTATCAGTTGAAGTTTATCCAACATGGTTCACCATTGCTCCAAACGGGACTCAAGATCTGAAAATCACGCTGAATGTTAGTCGACCAATGAAAGATTTCAGCTTTGGAGAGATTGTTCTAACAGGAAGTTTGGATCACATTGCGAGGATGCCCTTGTCAGTTAGACCTACTTCAATTTCTTAAGGGATTTAACTTGCAACGGAACATTTTTGAAGCATTGTAATCTGCAGGAAAAAAAAACATTGATGTAACTATAGAAGTAAAGAGAGTTTTTAGTATAAAATGAATATATTACCAGTGTTCGGGCTCAATCGTATCTGAATCCAAATAAACAGAAAATTCGACAACATCCAACCACAAGAGAAACCACGGCGTTACCAAATACTGTATCATAGACGACCACTACCAGAAGATCATATTTTTACGAAAAGAACAGAGAAAAAACGATTTCCAACCAAATATCTAAAATCTACACACTGAGGATAGGAATTATTCCCCAACCCCATTTACGGAAAACACTTCATCGATTATTGCTACCCCAAAATGAGGCGCTCAAAATGACAACGGTCATATTTGGGTTTTTGGTAAAAAGATTTCTGCCAAAGAAGCACAGAGATATTTGATAGAAGGGTACTGAAATTGTTACGGTTATGGAGCTCAAATGGAGGAAACTCGGTTGAGGGAACAGGGAGGGGCGAAGAGGACTCACAGGTGAGTAAACTGCATCTCAAAACGTTTAATGCTAAGAGGAAACTTATTTCATCTTCGTTGGTTAAGGATAAAATGGAAGCCTTTTTAAACACATTTGAAGTTTTGCTACGGATTATTCTCGTTCAATGTCGATCCTGAAATACTGAATCTCTGAAGTTGTATATTTGAAGAAACGTTTTCATTACACTGCAAAGAACATAAAACATGTATGCTGCACATTTTCGTTACAAGTTGTCGGAATTAATTACAGAATTCTTCGACTTTGATCGTGTTCAACTCTCCAGCTCAACCTCTTCCCCCAAGCAATATCAACAGAAGCCGAACGTCCACCTTGGTTGTGGATATGGGACTTCACACAAAATTTGGGCTCATTAAAGTTAATTCATTACACTTAAATGGAGATGTCAATTGTGTCATGATCTGGAGTCTTGAACCCAAACCCGGAATCATCACTGGATCTCCTTTTTGAACCACCCGCCCTCTGTACTAAGCGGACTAGTGCTTGAACTACTTCCGACATTGGTGGTCTGAATTCTGGCTCCGGCTATTAAGATAAGTGGAAGACTTAAGATCAGATTAATGTTATGAAAATAGCATGACAAAAGAACAGGGATTGGCAGGTCAATGTTAGATAACTGCAAAAACTCGGTAGATGTCTATGAATACGTAATATAACCAGTACATCAATCCACGATAACAGAACGATTTCTTTTCCGCTTTTGATTATGTCGTGATGCAAGCAGGTAAAAGTCTCAGACATCCAAAATCGTACTTTCTTTGTCTAGTTGAGATTTTGACAATACCATTCAAGATCCTCCTGATTCTGATACTATAGGGCCTGTGTGTCAAAAATGGATGTTAAAGTAATTACCTGAACACAGAGGGCAATGACGTCAGCAAATCGAGACAACGACTTAGCAGGATACATTCCATTTAGAGTAGGATCAACCATTTTAGATAGAGCATCTATATCGTGTAGTTGAGGTGTAGCCCATCTAACAAGAGATTGTTCGGACCTTGGTCTTGAACTGAAAGAATAAACACTTGTCAGGAAAGAATAAACCCCTTACCACGATACCAACCAATAATCATATGGCAATAAACTAAAATGGAGGGAGGTCATACCTATCTAAAGGTTTACGCCCACTCAAAAGCTCCAACATCACCACCCCAAAGCTGTAGACGTCACTTTTCGTGGTGTAAACCCCTGACAAAGCAAACTCTGGAGCACTGTACCCAAATGAACCTACCATTTGAGTAGACACCTGTATGTAACATATACCAGCCGAAAAATTACATGACCTGTCACATTGCACCGGAAATTTACATCTATCCTACAATGTTTAAAATATTCAAATGAATTTTATGCAACTTGTCATGTTCAAATGGTCAACACTAGAGCTGGCAAACGTGTCAATGGGGCCGTGTTATCCTGAATAGGCTCATTTACAATTCTGGCATGCTTTGGGTTGTTCTTTCGGTCAGGCGGTTTTATCAGATCTAGTTAGCCCTATTCAGAGAAGATGCCCAATGAAACAAGGGAATTCATAACAGATACTGTAAGAATGATACCCAGAAGTTCTTATTGAATGTTCAATATTATAATACAAAGGTTGAAGCATGAAAATAAGTTATATAAAGCCATCCCCTGACACGTCATCTGTCTCGCTGAAGCGTGATTTAGACAGGTCCATTCAAATCATAGGCAATATTAATTCATCAGAGCTACTTAATAAGTGAATGGGTTGGGTTGACACTGGAAGCCTCAAACTTTTAAGATGACGTCTTTGTTTTAACCAACAATGGAAACATTTTGACTTTGTTTGAACGGCCGGTCCAAGAAAGAAAATGTAGTGAATCCAAATTAACAGTAGCTAATCTACCTGTCGCTCAGTATTTGGCGTCAAAGCGGCCAGTCCACAATCTGAGAGGTGAGGGTTGAATTCTTCATCAAGTAAAATGTTGGCCGATTTGAAATTCCGATGTACAACTGATGGCAAGCAGACTTCATGCAAGTACCTGAAAACAAACTAGGACTTCAGACTAAAATCACTAGTAACATTAAGTTTAAGATGGAAAAAGCTAAACTCGTAATTTCATACTCCAGTGCTCGGGCTGTTCCAAGTGCTACTCGAACTCGAGAGTTCCATGACAATTTCTTGCTTCCGTCTTCAGTGTAATGTAGTATATCATGCAGACTGCCATTTCCGATGTACTCGTACACCAAAAGACGCTGCCCGTGCTCTGTACAGTATCCGGCCAATGAGACAATGTTTGGGTGCCTAAGGCGAGACATGTTTGACACAGCTTCAAGGAAATTATCCTCCTCTTGCAATGATAGTGCTGAATTATCAATCTTTTTAATAGCTAAAACCTGTACCAGCACACCATCTATGATACATCAATAACGAATCAAGTAATATTTAGGATCATATAATCCACATTATAGTGGCAGGATAGAAAAATGAAACTGCTTTGACTTACCTTGCCATTGGAAAACTCCGCTTTATAAACCCGGCCAAGTGAACCTTCACCCACAATGTTTTCTTGACTAAAGCTGTTTGTTGCAGTCTGAAGTGAAGCAACTGTATAAGAAGTAGCAGTGATAGGGGACTTCAGTCGTTTCAAAGACCCATTTTTCCCATAAACCTTATCAACCGGTACATTTTCGGAAGGAGGGGTCTTTACATCAACAATTGTAGGCATGCCTACCACTCTTTGTTCTTGTACCTCAGTGTTAACTGCAAAATCAGAAATAGAAAGCACAAGCCGATAAACTCTCTGAAGTATAGCACTGATCATATAATGTACATGTGCTGGTCAACTGAGGTTAAATTTTTACTAGTATCAAGTTTGATTTATCTAAGAACGCAAGTATTGTCATATTAATTATTAAAAGAAAATTCTGATTATTGTATCATTTGTGTGTGCTCAGAAAATGTGTTCCCATCAATTGACCACTGAAGTCAAATAAGGCCAGTATATGAGGCCATGAGGGAGGGGGGGAGGGTGGGAGTAGATTGTTAGAGAACTAATGAAGAAATTAGACATTACACAGTCATTCTACCTTTTTCGCTACCATTTGAGACACTTCCGCCGGACATCCGGCCACTACTAGGCTTAGTTTTCCATTTGCGTTTGCAGAACAAAAGAGCGAGCAGGCCAAATACAAGCAAGAATGCAACACTAAGCACTACCCCAAGAAGAGTTCCAACAGATTTTGAATTTTTCTTTCCATGTGATGTTTCCTTCTCAGAGCCTTGGGGTGAGTGTGCAGAACCTGCTGATCTACTATGATTCCGCTTGGCAGGTGTTCCGGGAGGAGGAGGAGTAAAGGGTGGTGGTGGTGGAGCCGGGCCATTATCAAATGAATTACCATTGTAACTGTTAAAAGACGAGAAAATAAATAAGAAAATTTTCCCAAGTACCAAGAAGAGATCCTTAACCCCAAAAGGATTTGGGGTTGGCTACCATGAACCGCCATTGAAATCGCCAATGGCATGCAACATACAGATAAGACAAGGTAAAACAGGGAAAGAAAAGGGGAAGGAATACATGCTAATTGGTCCATATACAAATACACCTAAAAGTCCTAAAAATGTGGAAAACTGTTGGCAAATATTAAAATAGAGCAAGAACTATTGCTTACACAAAATTTGGGAGGGTCAGGAGTTCCTGAGGTATCCAACCGCTAAATTGGTTATTTGCAACATTTCTGTATAACAAGGTCACCATCCAGTTAAGCACTGACAGAAGTATCTCATGCACAAGTCACAAAGCAAAGCAATTACGCACTTACAGATTATCTAAAGGCAGGTTAACGAGGGGGCTGAGTGTACCAGTTAGCTGATTGTTTTGAACCTGTCTGCAATATATAAAGGAACTATGAGATTATCGGTCAAAAGATGTCTTCATAATGTAAATGGCTAATAATGATCAGCACTCTTAATCACTCACAGTGTCGAAAGGTTGGACAAGGAACTTAAGGAACTGGGAAGATCTCCGGAAAAATTGTTGTATGAGAGATCTCTGCATGACATGACAGCCACAGGTAATGTTTTGGAACCCAAAATTTTTAAATACCACTTTCTCTATTCATTTATATTCGCTATATTTTCCTTTTTGGACACATTAATATCAATTCACTGCATTTCTGTTTTAGGTGATAAAAACCCACAAAATTACTCTCATGTGACTATGTGGGTGCGGGCCTCTATCAAATTATTTTCATTTTTCTGAACTCTGATCCAAAAGCAAATGTAGTGAATTGACTGAATTCAAGTCAATGGAAGGAGTAATAGAAATGGCAACAGATACAGCATTCCTCTAAACAGTATTGCCACAAATTTACAAGAACGTGTCAATAAGTTGACTTACATGGTCCCGAGGGAAGTATGATTAGAAAATACATCTGCAATTTGCTGTGTGAGAGAATTACCACTCACATTTCTGCAATTAAAATAGGATACGCATTTGTAAGAGAATCACAACATGACCGTTGAACAGGTACATAAAAGAAGATAAACAACAACTTACAAATAAGCAAGTGAAACCATGTTCGAAATTGAGTAAGGTAGGTTGCCACTAAGATTATTCCTTGCAAGATTTCTGCAACCACAAGAAAATATAGAATGCATTTCGCAATGAAGTGAATACAACCAATCCTTTTTCCGAGGCATCAAACCACACTTTAGACAACTAAACCTTACAGTGTTGTTAGATTGGGCGGCATTTGAAACGGTATGGTGTCATGAATTTTGTTATTACTCAAATCCCTGTAGACAGAATTGAAAGTCAAGATTCGTCAACTAAACTATAAAATAAACAAAAGCGCTTTCTGCAATTCAAAAACAACGCAATGTGGCAGTAAAAGCTTCTCACAACGTCTTCAGCGACATAAGGTTTGAAAGCAGATATCCCATGGACCCATTAAGCCCTAATCCAGAAACTTCCCTGTCAAGGCGAAAAAACAGAAAGAAACTGAACAAAGCAAGGTATGTAAAAACAGTACTCCATATACCGTAATAAAGGGTGAAGGGATGTTAGTGCTGTAATTTTGGTTACAGTTTCCTTGGCTTTAAGGCCTAAAAAAATACTTTATCAAAAAGAAGTACAGAAAAAGAAGCTCCTTGAACCAAAACTTACAGGGAAACGACAGCAGAACCATCACACTTAACTCCCATCCAAGACTCTCCACATGGATCACCGCCACTAGATTTCCATCCCGTCAGCTGAGGGGGATTATTAAGTGCACCATACAAAACTTGAAGTGATTGTGCTGCAAAGTATAGAACACCCCTACTAAATAAATATAATCCACAGTTTCGTTGTTTTTTTGTTCAAGTCTGCCATCATCTATCTATAAACAAGCACAAGTAGCGACTCGGCATATGGACAAGGCCACGAACACCTGAACAAGTTTTTTTTCTTAGAAAGCCAAATCCGAGCAACATCTGATACAAACATTACGGTTTTAAATAAACTACAAAAACAATTTAGAGCAAAATACAGCAGGCTTCCTTAAAACATAAAAGGGTCCCCAGCAATGTGCTTCCAAAATGAAGCATGTACTAAGACAAGGTCCCCAGGAGTTATCTTCCTTCTCTTTTGGTCACATTATCAGCATAATTACAGAAACTCAAATCCTAAAACACCAAACAAAATTGTTAACCTCCCAGAAATTATGGTCCCACTTAGTAAAAAGAATGTCAGATACTTCCTCTCCTTCAAAGTAATCCCTTTTCCCCTGATCACATCTTCATTTTCCTCTCATTTTCCACCTTTCTCAACTAAACATGGACCATAACAAAAACACCCAAAAGACTACTTTAACAACAAACACCAGCAACATTACCCCAATGCCTCGAGGGCTCCTGCAAATTGCGGTGTAAGGGGGTGTCGGATGTACGCAGCCTTACCCTTGACCTCAAAGCGACTACTTTTAACATAAAAACTCCACATAATGATTCAAGAACTCTAATTTTACTTTACAGCACACACCATTAAATCAATCATGCACACCTTCTACCCACATTAATTTTACTTTACAGCACACTCCATTAAATGATCTGAGAATGCCAGAAAGATTGAAACTTTATCTTCTACAAAATACTCTCTTTTCTTCTTAAACCAAACTAAACCTCAGTAAAACTGGAAATGCAAGAAAAATGGGAGCTTTCACATGAACTAGCCACCCTCTATAACAACATTATAAGTTCTCCCTCCGTCTTAATCATTTATTTACCTTTGATTAAAATACCCGTCACAGGGAGTAAATAAACGTAAACAAATGAGTGAGACGGAGAAAGTATTTTTCATTAATTAAAGACTAAAACTACACTTTGACCATTTATTTTGCCGACATTATTTCATTATTAACAAAACAAACATAAAGATTGAAACTTTAGCCTGTAAACAAATAAAACATCATATTAAAACAGAAAAAAGAGAGAAAATTACCATCATTTGCATCAGTGTTAGCTTGAACAAACAAAACTGGGATCAAAGAAACAACAACTAAAAAGAAAAAGAAAAAAGAAGGGAAATAATGAAAAAATGAAGAATGAAGAAAGATCATATGATTCTTCATTGCCATTGTTGAGCTTGATAAAACACAAAAAATATACAAAAATTAAAGGGTATCTTGAGAAATTGTTACATAATTATTCATAAATAAAAATCAAAAATAATATAGAGAATTATGAAGATAGAGACATGAACAAAAAGTGATGATAATAATGGATGAAAAAAAGGGTGTGAGATTCGAAGCTTTGGTGTGAGTAAATGAAGAAGAGATGGGTAGGAAAGCAGCAGAGACTAGAGTGTAAAAAACACAGCAGGTGGGGTGTATATTCCCAGTATACCAATTTTTATGTAAGACCCGTAACACGGATATATCCGTCTTAAATGGTTATGTTCGATAATTGGGTTTTTAATATTGGATTAAATTTGTCGGTGAGAAATTGAAAAAATTGAAGAAAAGCGCATCAAAATCAGGAGAATTTATGGAGCAATTATACAGGGAGTTTTGACTTAGACTGTTGTCAGTGTAAGTGAGATGATAAGGTCTTACATAAGACGGTCACTATCCGTCTTAAGCTTAAGACGGGATAGTGGTCCTCTTACACAAATGTAAGTAGGAGGCAAGTGGGTATATTCATTTTCCACCCACTTGCATTTATGTGAGAGACAATTATCCGTCTTAAGTTTAAGACGGATACTGACCGTCGTAAATAAGAATTTGTGAAGTGAGATTGCTAGTAGGGTTGGACACTTGGACTAAACAACTCAATTTTAGGTTTCTAGTACATCAAATCTAATCTAAATTTTGTAGTATGTTAATTAATAAGGTGGTAATGTAGCTCGGTCGGTTATGTATCGGGTTAAAGCGAGTAATGTCATATTCGAGTTCAGGTTATGTTGGGTCATCACTATTGAAGTTGGGTCATTATCGTGATGGGTAAAGTCGGGTTCGGTTCAAATCTAGATCAGATTATAAACATACTATTATACTAGTATAGTTCCCGTGCAATTGCACGGTATTTTAGATACAAATATTAGAAAATTTGATAATTAATTAAACTAAATGCAGTTTATCTCCATTTTAAAAAGAGTAGAAATTTGCATATATAATCCTAAGGAAATATTTTATTAGCCTTATTTATGTAAAAGTTCAACAATTATAGACGTTAAACCATKATTTATGTTACAAAATTAATTAGGAGATAAATATTGTTCAATAGTAAATATAAGTAGTGAAGATTAATTAATTAGGAAATAAATATTGTCAAGTAAAATATCACTTAGGCGAGAAATTTGAGCGGGAGAATTTAGAGATGTGTTAATCTTTTAGTATATAGGGGATTTCTCATCTTATATTTCAAATTTTGGATCATAATTCCATATTAAAACCATAGATACATTCCGAGTACTCCGTATATATTAGTACTAGGTCGTAACAATTAATAAAAATGTCTTTGATTTTATTTGGGTTATTATTATTAAACTAAATCCGTTATCGAGTCACCATATTATCGAGTCACAACCATCTCGAGTTATGATCGTATTGGATCGGATTAAACCTATTCCGATCCATCAAATGTTTATGTTTTGCCGGATTTGGTTTCATATACACGTCAGCTACATGCTTACAGGATCACAGAGCGAGCTTTCTGATTTGCTTCCTTGTGAGGCTTCATATTAATGTTTTAAAACATTATCTTGCTTGTGATCGTCACAAATACTTATTTATGACGGAATAATATCGTCACAAATGAGAATTTGTGTTACGCAGGGATCAAATTGTTGGAAATTTAAGTTCGTAGACAAAACTCAAAAAGGTAAAAGTCCATGCTAGATAGTGACATAAACTTACTACTATGCCCACTTTTAATTTGGATCTTTGCTACTCTTGGCACTTTTTACATGTCACACTTTTACTTACTAGGATATTTTACTTGGGTAACTTTTTCGGTGAGCTCGATATTTTACGTAAATTCTTATATAAGACGGTAATATTATATACGATAAAGATAGTTGTCTAAATAATACTCCTAGTAAAATGTTTGGCTTAATATTACCAATTAGAAGCGATTTTAGGATTCAGTGGACGGGGGTGCATCCCCTGCACCCCTCCATAATCGCCATTGTTACCAATTGATAGTACGAAGTATTTGAATTCGTTTTATCAGTAAACGGATATATTGTCATAACCATGACTATCTGAATGTTTTATCAGTAAACGGATGATTATAATTTGTTTACAAATATCACATTTAGAAAATTTGTAATTTTATGCCCTCTCACTTTATTTTTTCTTTACAAAATAAAACGTAAACTATTCACTGAAACGGAAAAAGTCACATGTGACATTTTCATGCTACTTTTACTCCCTACAACTTCTTAGAGCTTCCACTCAAATTTCTTCCACTCGATAAGATTCTCACTTTTTTGCCATTTTTTGTGGATCATGAGTATTAAGAATTGAGTGGGAGTCTTTATTATTTGATGTAAATTGTCGACAATTATTTTAATTACTTTATGTCAACATCCTCGTAAATTAAATCTTTTATTTCTTCATGCATGCTAATGCATGCGATACACCATGCATGAATGCAGTAAGTAGATTATACATTCGATATATTACCACTAGTTGTATAATTTCTTAGTATTATAATAAAGTTTTTGAATTTTGTTCTAAAAATTATGAGTTTTACTATAAAAATTTTGAGTTCATTTACTTAAACATTAAGCTCAAAGAAATTATAATAAAAATCAAAAACATTACATATAACCTTATTTAAATTTGAGTTTTCACGGAAAAAAAAAATTAAAATCTAAATTATAAACTTTAATATGTTCAGAAAAAATACATATATGCTCAAAAACAAATAAAGTGTGAGGTAATAAGCTAGAAATAAATATACATATACTCAATAACAAAAAAAAAAAAAAAATTGAGGTAGTACATTAGAAGTATATTCCTTTTTTCCGTTAATGTTAACTAATGCAGAAAACAATAAACTTAATTACTAAAACTAAAACCGACTCCTCAAGCACCAGTTCATGGACTATACATCTGACGTAGTACCCCTTAATATCTATTTTCTGAGTTTTATATTAAAGTTTTTTAATTCTATTTTAAATATCATGAGTTTGTAATATTAAGTTTTTGAGTACATTTATTTTAAACATTAAACTAAAAAAAATATAATATTACTCAAAAACTATATTTAAAAATACTAATATGCTCAGAAACAATGTGTATACGCTCAAAAATTAAGATGCGTAATCTTTTTTCTCAATTACGTATAAGTGTTGCCCTTAGGACCATTTCTCCCACCATATTGTTCAAAGGAAATATCCAACGGTACTTTGTATAACCGACGAATTATAAAAGAAAACAAATGAGTAAATGATTTACTAAATTCAATTATAACTTAACGTTCCCGTCTCTGTAATTACATATTATTTCCGCTTTTCTTTGTATAAATATATTAATATTTTTTGTTTAAGATATATTTTAATTTCGTGAGACTTATCTTCATTACAAATGCAAATGTCTTTGCATTATATACGGAGTTATCTTAATATTTTATAGTTTTCTAGTTATTTATGAGCACGGTTTATGAATTTTGACCATACAAAGTCAAATGGGAATCAAACATGACAACATTGCGAGGAAGTACAATCGTAAATTGACATCAAATGAATCATGAGTCAGGATCCGGTGAGAATCACTAATATAACGAGAACCTTGAGAACCACCACTAAATCTTCACCAAATCTCGATTCGAAAGTTTAGGTGAATCATTTAGCTTTAGCTTAGTTTGTTCAAACACATTATTTGGTATAAGTAAACTAAATTTATTGATTATATTAAGAAAAGATATAATTTATGTAAAAAATTCATAAGTGCACTAAAAAATGATTTAGATGCATGAAAATGAGTGCTACGTGCATGAAAACTGTGAGATACAAGAAAATGATTACTAGGTACATGAAAAATAATAAAATGTATTTCGTCTCGATTTCCGTCAATAGTTTATAATTTTTGGACAAGAAATATGTTATCTAGCCATAAAATTATATGCTGAATCCAAATATGTCATTATTTAAAAAAAATCCGTAAAATGGAGTTTTCACGGTTCTCATTATCTTGGTGGTATTCATAAGATCTCGATTTAATGAACCATATAATATAAAAAAAAGACCTTTATAATCAAGGATTTTGTTATTTACTAATCTCAAAATGTAATTATTAATTTCGAAAATAAAAACGACATACTAAAAATAGAAGGTGACAAAAAAGAGCAGGTTACAATAAGCCAATAAGTGCAGATTTGATTAAATTATTACATGAAAACGAATGAAGGAATAATAGGTTTCAACTTGTAATTAGTCGGAACAATTGTTTACTAGTACAGATCCCGCGCCATTGCGCGGTATATAGAGTTTTTATTTTTTAGTGTATTAAACTTGCACACTATAAATATTTAATATTTTTCTCTTTTATATTTTGATATGAAACAAAAAATTTGAAATCGAAAACTAATCAAAGAGAATTAAGTTAAGGTGTGATTTTTTTTTAAATGAATTTTTTTGTCACGAAACTAATAGTGAATACTAAATATGTGTCAAATTATTATCTACGGTAATATATTATTGCATTATTCAAAAAATTAACAACTTATAGTTTATAGTTTAAAACCAATTTTAATTTATTTTAATGAAAAAATCATAATTATGAATTTAATTAAATGATTAGAGTTTAATTATAAGAATATATTCATTGAAAATATAATAATGTAATGAAATAAGATTTTACTTATCGCCTTATTTAGCAAGATGCCTTTTGGAGGGAAAACTAAGAGAATTTTTATTCTCTTAGTAGTAAGGGGGATTAGTCGAACAATTGTTAAACTAAATTGATAGATTACCAACTCTGCTATGCAATAATTATTGAATGGAACTGTCTGTTATACTGTGAGACGGTTTTATTATATAGAGTTTGTGTTTGTTATGTCATATGTGGGTCCTAATTCTAGTTTCCATGGCCCATTTATGGAAAATTATTAATGCTTTCCATCTAATTAGGATCTATAATTTCAAGATAGCGACAATTATTGTACCAAGTTGAATTAAGTGTACTTAATACTCCCTCCGTCCCGGTCATTTGTTGTCCTTTTCCATTTTGGGGTGTCTTAGTCAATTGTTGTCCTTTCTATTTTAGGATTGTATTTGATGAGTAATTTGATCATTCACATTCAATTTACTCCACTTGTCATCTTATAATTGACACCCTCCTCTTTCCTTGGTCTTTGTGCCAAAACCAAAAGACAACAAATGACCGGGACGGAGGGAGTACTTTATAACATCATTGAATAATTAGGATCCCGCGCATTTTTTATGCGCTGTATTTATAAATTTTTTTTATTTTGTATTACTTAATCATGCTAAATTAGCACCTCATTATTTTATTTTATTTTTCATATTTCATGTCATTATATTTTGATATGAGAAAAAAAATTGAATTATAAAATTATTCAAGAAAACTGAGTAAATTGAACTGTAAAATAATAGTGATATATCTCATTAATTGTTCATTTTTCTCATAATTGTATTCTATTTCGAGAGAAAAAAAATGAAAATTAATCCAAGAGAATTGAGTAATGTGCGGAAATGTATTTTTTTAAAAAGTATTTTTATACCACAAAGCTAATGATTCCAATTTATTAATTTTTTGTTTTTGTCATGAAAGTAATCAAACTAATTTATAGTTTTGTTTATACATAGTATGAGTCAAGTCATTCACAAATAATAACATTAATAAAAGATTTAATAGTTTATAATTTGCCTTCATTTATATGTTAATTAAAATATTATATTTTAGTATTTAGTGAAAATTATATAATTTGATGAAAAGATTAATTTTAATGAAAAGAATTATATAATGGAATACATTATATTTATTAATTTCCTTAGTTAGTGAATATAATTAAATTATCAATAACTTCCTTATTTAAAAAGATGTTTTTTTTTTGTGGGAAAATTTGTGAGTTCGCCTATTACAAAGTATAATTATGAATCGAGATTAAACATTTAAAAATTCGCGAAAAAGAAAAATATATATACACTAGGTAGTATCCCGCGCTTCACGCAGCCTGTTTTATAATTTTATTATAATTGAAAAAAATAATCTCCTTACTATTAAAGCTAACTAATTTAAAGGCTTCTGATTGGTTCCTGATTTAAGAGATTTTTTTTTCATTTCTAAGGTTGGCCCACCACAAACTTGCATATTTCTTATATTATTTATGAATATGACGTCTAATTATCGTACTAACTAACATATTTCGTATATTATCTAAAAGTCAACCCGTGCATTTTTTTGCACGGGATTAAAACTAGTATAATATAAAGCTCACGTTGTGTTTTACTTATTTCCTATTCACAAGGCAAAAAAGGAAAAAGTATTTTGTCGGCAGAGAAAATCAAAGAGATGTGAATTAAAAAAACTTAAATCCTTTGACAAAACCTTCCATGAACCAAAAGTTCACATGAAATTAGAGTAGTTAGTGATGCGATAGGTTTTTCCAATTTCCCTTCACTTGCTTAGTTGCTTACTTGCTTTATTTAAGAATGTCGTGAAACCGTCTCAACCAAAAGTTTAAGTTGATGGTTGAAATTCTAAGATCGATTTTATTCTCTAACAAAGAAAGATTGGCTAACGCAGAATACTTATAATTAAAAAACCATTTTATATCAGATTATTATCAGTGTTTAATATTTTGTATATACTCCATCTCGGTTAAGAGTTACGAAGTAATTAGTTATCGTCGGTTTAAATTTATGAGAGAATTTAAAACACAAGTAAGTGGTAACTATTGAACAAAAGGAATAATCCCCTATATACTAAAAGAATAGGTGATCTCAAAGTTTTTCCCTCCAAAAAGTATCTTCTTAAATATGGAAGTTAATGACAATTTAAGTGCATTTACTAAATAAGCAAATTAATAATTATAATTTTTTTCATTTAAATTTTTATTTTTGCTTCGAATTATATTTTTTTCACTAAATTCTAAAGTATAATCTTTTAATTAAAATATAAATAARATTTATATAAAACTATAAATTACTAAATCTTTTATTGATACTATTATTTGAAAATGACTTACCTATATTACGTATAAAA
>VHZZ01001088.1:29225-70699 GCA_009801015.1 Silene noctiflora | reverse complement strand
CCCAAATAGAGGAGAGAGGAAAGCAAGTGGGGGGTGCCCCACCTTGTCCCCCTATTTGTTTTGTGAGTGGCATTATCCGTCTTCGGATCCGACCCATCACAAGGGAGACGCTTTGAATAAAAAAAGCCAATTTGGAATCAAAATGCGTAATTGTATGGTTATTGAAAGTGATTAATTAGATGCCAAATTGGCAACTAACCTGTCGACGAAGCTTCATCAATCATCATACCTTTATATTCCCATAGTCAACTACCAATGCTTTGTCCAATACTTTATTAGTTTTTTTTTTTTTGTTGAGTTAGATTAATCATATATATATATATATAACTGGGTTGAAACGCTATGGATATGTCACGTGTCCCAAACAGCCTTAATGACAAGTATTAAGTACAGTTAATTATTTAATATAAATATAATAAATGTTGTATAAATCTCAACAAAATATTAATTATAATGTAATAAATTTTACTATAAAATTACATCAAATAATTACGGTGATTCGATTATAAATATATTAAAAAAAAAAATTGATAAAAATTCTAAAATGCAAATAATTACGTTCATTGCGAAAAATGTTTTCAATTGAGTATAATTTTCAATATTTTGATATATAGAGATGATTAAAGTAAGTGTCTCACAATGTCTTAGGTTTACGTAAAAAAAACATTCTGAGAAAGTAATAAAACTTAGACCATATATTTATTAACAAAAATATATTTGGAAGAGTCATTGTATTTATTAAAAATAAAACTTAAAGAAAACTACTAAATGAGTTTTTATAGTGTGAGAATAAAATAAAATTATATTGCGAGAAATTGAATACATATGAGATTTTGAGAGGCTTAAACAGTGAGTATGTGTACGAGTATGTATATACACAGTGATCGCGGATTCATTTGAATGATCAGAAAAAAAATAATGATTATTAAGTGATACAGTACGTATAGTATTATAAACAACATACAAAAGTATAAAACACATTACATTTTTCTATTGAATATCAAAGTATGGACTCTACTCCACATTCAATCATAATATGGACTCTACTCCACATTCATATTCCACTTATTGTATTTCTTAATTATGGTCCCGTGAATCAAAGTTGGCTGGTGTGAGTGGTAAGGACTCTCATCTCTTAAACAAGTGGTCAGGGTTCGATTCCTGACTCTTGCGTATGAAAAAGCCAAACTTGGGAGGGGTCAACCCATTAAATTGCCTTCAGTACCCCGAAGGATAATGAGATTGCCCCAGCATGGGTTAAAGCCAAACTTGGAGGAGTCAACCCATTAAATTGTCTTCAATACCCCGAAGGATAATGAGATTGCCCCAGCATGGGTTCGATTCCTGACCCCAGCTGTCGGTAGGGGATACTCCTGGTCAACACCAATTATTGCCCCAGCTGAAACTTGGGAGGGGTTGGGAGGGGTCAACCCATTATAAACTCTGTATCTTTTTTACATGATCGACATTTTTATAATACTTTTATATAATTAAACCTCAAATATATGCATGTATTGCATGTACATATATTGTCAAATTTTATATTTTTAAGTTCAAGAGGGCAGTTGTTTAGGGTTAACCCATTCTTGAGAAAAAGTATTATTCTCCTAGGGGCTACGGGTAGAGCCCAAAGGCCAAAGGGTGCTTGAATTGAATTTAACCCAATTCAAAGTCATTCTAAAAATATTTTTGGAATCATCTATTTCGATAAATAAAATAAATTATTCGGAGTACAAATAATACAAATATACATTAGTAAATGTTGTTTTATCTCCTTATATCCAAAATAATGAAATATTAATAATTTACTTAACTCACCGTACAAAATATTAACCAAATACATTTTCACGTAAAAAAAATATTTTTTGCTATGCAAAAAATTACGTATTGATAGAGTTTAAGTGTAGTTTTTGCATCTTTTTATCGCGAATTTAAAAGATGTCTGGATTGATAGAGTTTTCTTTAGCCTCTAAAGGATATGCATTTACTAACCCCCCAAACATATTAAATCTGGGCCGTGAGACCGAGTCGCCAAGGTTATAAAGCTTATTGTAACCACATTTGTGCCAAACATATCAATTCATCCGGTAAACAACTCCACCGATCTTCTGTATTACATTTTCCGAATCTGAAAGTCTTAATTTTTTTGAATGTGGAATCCATATATGTTTTATCCCTGAATCAGAACAATGAAAAAACAAATCATTCTGATGATTCCTAACAAATTTTAATGGTAACGTTTATGAAATCACAAATTCTCATTTGTGACAATACTATTTCGTCACAAGTTGGTGACCTCTCAGGCTCTCACAAGAAGCAAGTGGAAAGACATCGTGAGAGGTCACAAGCAAGACTGTCTGTTCTAAAATAACGCAAACATGCGGTATAATAGACAAACTAAGCTAAATTAGTTATATAAACATACTTGTTCCGTGCCATCATTTATTTATCTTTGATTAAAATACTCGTGATAAATAATATAAAAGGTAAACAAATGATTAGAACGGAGGGAGACAAGGAGTAAGTGTATTTGACAAATAACGCAGACGGTAAAAATAGACAAACTGAGCTAAATTAGCTAATAGTAATATCGTGAAGAGTAATTGAGGTAATTATAAAGTCATCTGGTAAACACTGAGCTAAATTAGCTAATTGTTTATCCAAAATTTGGGATTGACCTTTTAAATAAATAATAAATAATTTTTTTCTAGCAGTAAAAAGAAAGTTTACAGTCCCAATTCAGCTATTTAGCTCAGTGTTTACAAAAATAAAATTAACAGAGGAGATGTGTATCCAAAGGAAGGAGATGAACAAACTAAACTATTTATATTTATAAACAAAATTAGGAAATAGAAATTCATATTCCATAAATCCATATGCAATTAGGAATTAATAACAAAATCAAAGAGGCAATTAAGAATTAATTAAATAAATAAATAAATAAATAAATAAAAGGCAGTTTCCTCGTATTTGAACTGGGATAGTGATATCAGTTTAAACGGTTTCAGTCCAAATAAACAAGGCCTCAAGCCTAAGGTAATTCGACCAACATCCGACCCGATTGACGTATCTACTAGGCCTGACACAAGAGCGACCTAATTATAGACAAATACGAATATTTAAAACCGTCTTACAAATGACTAATTTGATATATATCAGCATTAAAATCATCTTCTGGTCAGTCAAAATGAATACTTTTCCCAAAAGAAAGCATTACGTTTAATTGGCTATTCTCTCCAAAGATTTCCACCCAGCAATTCAATTCAATTGTTAATTGAAAGCGATACACAAACAATCAGATCATCTTTTTCACCAAATTTATCTTTAAAAAATTCCTATATGAACTATGAACAAAAAAGGTTTAGCAATTTTAATGCGTACCCGAATGAAACCTTCAATTATTCCTGATTCTACAAAACTTTCCCATAATCCTGCTAATGTAAGCTCCTTTAGATTCTGTTATAATTCTCGTATAAGACGGTCTTATAAAAGAATTTGTGGTTTCTTTAATGGGTTATTACTTATTAGTGTATTTTTTCTAATAGTTCTGAGCTTTATTAATGATGGGTTTTGTTATGTTATATTTCGTTATAATTCTCGTGTAAGACGGTCTTATAAAAGTATTCGCAGTTTCGTAAATGGGATATTGGTTAATTTTTCTAAAAGTTCAGAGCTTTATTAATTTGGTTAAATTTAATTGATGGGTGATTAACATACTGATATCTATGATTTTTGATGATGCAGAACGAGGTTAGCAGAATGTTAGTAAATACTGAGGAAAATAAGAATTCTGATGAACCCAGAAAGCATAATAATTATATTAATAATTTCAGCTTTTCAGAAAATCCTCAAAGGTTTGATCTTTTGTTGCTCTATGTAAATAAAGTTTGTATCTTTTTTGTATTTGTTGGTGTTTTTGTTGTTGCAGTTCTGTTAGATTAGGAAAAGAGTTTGATTTTGAACTTTAGTTTAGTTTTGAGTAACTTGATTCAGCTCACATCAGCAAATTGTGAATTGGTTTTAGTGTATTTTGTCATCGCGCTTGTCGTAAATCTATATATTTTTTTTTGGTTCAAATGAGCTCACTATGTCGCGGGTGAGAATCGAAACCCCAACTTCATGGTTGGGGTAAGAGGGCTCTTACCACTTGAGCTAGCTCTTGTTCTCACGTAAATCTATATATTAGACAGAATAGACACTCCACTAAGGCTGTTGCGTATCAAATGTGTCGTATTTATGCTGACTTGGGAAACCGTGGGTTCGTTGTAAGGTTGTGACATGATCAATGAACACTAGATAAAACCTCGGCACATCATATGGGCATGAACCACAGTTTCAGACTTTCAGATATAGTTTGGGTGTCCTATTATCACGTCGTTGCACTTTATAGATTATGGTGTAGTCGAGGGGAAGCACTGTCATCTCCTAGGACAGATTTGCGCTTGGTGCCCAATCCACAAATTGGAGGGGAGGGGGGAGGTGTCTCCAGCGTCTTAAAGGCTTTCTGTTTATGGTGAGGTACTACGCTCAGGAGATAGAATGTACACAAAATTTTCCTAGGGTATGGCGTTGTGACTAATAAAGGCCCTTGCAAATGGCAAGGTAAGGCTGTGTGTGGTATGGAGTACGTAATCTTCTCCCTTTGAGGCTGCTTTAAGATTACCTCTAAGGCTATAATGAATGTTTCATCGCAGTTGCATCAGTTAAGTGATGGAGTACTTTACAATTTAAAAAGTGCATCTAGTTTAATAGGCCGATTTACTGGTTGTGTCTCTATCTAGAACCAAAGAATAGCGAGAATTCGACTTCTTAAGATGTGGAAACCGACATTGCGGCTAAAGCCTAATAAATCCTTCAAATGCAGGGGAATGGAGCATGTAAGAGAATCAATGCATTCAGCTATAACAATGAACAAAAGTGAAGTTTTGGATGCAGTTTTGAATGAATTCTCAAAGGTGCATCATATATCCCCTTTTATTATATTTGCTGGCAAGTTATTGAATTGATGACGTTAATCGTCTGTCTACTAGTCTGATGAGCATCTAGCACAGGAAGCCATCGCCTATTTTTGCATGTCATTCTGTTTAGTTTAAAAATGTTCCTTTTTTATTTGGACCAGGGCTATTATGATCTTTCTATTGAAAACAGACGGAGATTGCTAATGGTACTTGCCAAAGACTATGACCTCAACCGGAACCATGTTCGTGAGCTTATAAAGCAATATCTTGGGCTGCAGCTTCCTTCTGGTTGGTTTGTTGACTTATTGAGTATAAATTTCTGAATTTTTTTTATGTTGTTCTTACGGTTTTGACTCCTTGATACTTTGGTGGATGATAAAGGTGAAATTAGTTCTCAGGATGAAGGGTTGCTGTCCACGTTTTATAGGACTGAGAGAAACTTGAGACACGCTCTTCAACCAACTTATGAAGTTCTTTTTGAAAGGCTGAACACACATCCTGGAGGATTGAAGTTCTTATGTTCACTTCGTGCCGATATTCTTTCTATTCTTGAGTAAGGACACTAGTTTATTGCATTACATAATCATTCTGCAGCTGTTTGCCTCAATGGGTCCTACTAATGACGGGGTAAACGGTGGGTAAACGGTGGTTGGATCACTTGGATGTATGTACGTAGCCTTAACCCTTCGTCAAAATCACAGATTGTAAATACGAGATAAAAAAAATCTCTTCGTTCAATGCAATTAGTACTAGATTGATCTAGTTAAAACATTTTTCTGTAAATTCTGCTGAATTAGTTATCAGATATACAACCACCACTAAGCGAAATTATTAAAATATAGGGTGTAGGACACAAGGACTGAGTAATCTGTAACACTGATGTTGATATCTTTCTGAGATGTTCTATCCAATGAATTCTCCTCGTTTAACTTGCGTGAAGCATCACGCATCATAATTAAACAATTCAGGACTTTTCACATTTCAGGGAACATAACATTCCATCTTTACGCGCGCTGGATTCGTACTTGAAAGAGAAGCTTATCACATGGCTTAGTCCAGCTGCTTTGGAGCTCCACCAAATAACTTGGGATGATCCTGCTTCTTTGTTGGAAAAGATTGTGGCATATGAGGTCTTATTCTATTACTTGGTGTTTTTTTAATGGTAATGAATTGCTCAGCCTGCAAACTTATGAAGATTTGGTGAAAAGGCTGTTCATCCTATCAGTAGTCTAATTGACCTTAAGAGGAGACTTGGAGTTGGACGACGCTGTTTTGGGTACTTGCATCCTGCAATTCCGGGTAAGACCCTTCTCCAGTGTGAACTACTCATTCCTCTGTCCCACGCTTGTGCACAACTTGCAAGTCTTCCATTCTGACTAAAACATCCCAAACTAAGAACTAGCTTCCCTCGTTTTAAAAATCAAATTATCACACGGCAGGCCTCCGCTTGTGCATAGTTTCACTCCTTCAGACGTCTTTCTTCTCAGTTGGGATTTTAAAAGTTCAGCCGAATATCTTGACCCTATCTCCCAACATTCTCATGTCAACAGTCGACAAGTATCAGTGTATAACACTATCCGGCATTCAAAATTGTAGTAAACCAGCATAGGAAGGAATATCATATATAATGTACTAAAAACACGAAAACCTATGTGAATTAAGTGGGATGTGTATAAAATAGTCAATTTACGCTTTAGTTTCGTGGGCATATTTAAGCTTTGTACTCTATATCGTATAAGATTATTGGTTCAAGCTGACCTTGGAAGGTCTGATCCATTTTCAGGTGAACCCCTTATCTTTATTGAAGTAGCACTGCTCAAAAATGTTGCACAGACAATACAGGTATTGCTAGACATATCCTTCACTGAAAAAAAAGCGAGAACTATTTTTTTCTGTATCCACAAAATATAAGTGTGATAATTTTTTTTTCTTAAACTCTCAGGAAGTCTTGTGGGATGATCCGCCAACGTCCGAATGTGATGCAACATGTGCATTGTTTTACTCAATATCATCAACTCAGGTAAAAATATTTTCGGGGTTATTCACTCATGTCATGTGTGTTGGTATTGGGCGAAAGCCCATAAATTTATTTTCTTCCATGTGCATTGTTCTCTCCTGCTTTGATTCAAGTGTGCATAAGAAACCCGTTTGTCATTTTTTATCGTCCATGTCTATTAATTATAATCCTTTCTCTTGTTATTTGAATCCATTAACCCTGTTTATCTTGATTTGAATATTTTTCTCAAAATTGACAGTCAGGACTGGCAGGGGTTAATCTGGGAAAGTTTCTTATCAAACGTGTGATTGAATTGGTTAAGAAGGATATGCCACAAATCAACGTAAGTACGAGTGCACTTTTTCTACCCCAGTAAGGCAGTAAAGCATCTGAACTTTCTTCCTTGTTAGATTTGTAACATTCAGGAAACCGTATTTGTATATTGGCTAATTTAAAAAGATTCACATTCTGATGACTTTTTCATAGGTATTGACTATTCATATTGTATTTTCCTTTCGTTTTGATACATTGTGTTGCTTTTTATTATTTCATTCGCCAATTGATGATTTCAAATGTGGGTTTATGTTAGACAATCCCAAATCATTTGAGAATATGGAATGATACAGTTATTCATATAATTCCCCTCTTAAATTGCCCAGACATTTGCAACACTTAGCCCAATTCCAGGGTTCATGAAGTGGCTCTTATCAAAGTTGGCATCTCAATCCAAGCTTGCCGAAGCAGTCACTTCAGACTTATCATGCTCTTCCCAGGAGGAACCTGCTGTGTGTGCATTCCGAGAAAATGTACTGACCACGGACGAAGAAAAGGAACTTTTAGATGCAGTGAGGTGAATTTTGTTCATTATTCTTCCATGGAAGAAAAGTCCTCTATTCCCGTTAAACTAGATTATGTGATCTAGAAGAAAGTCAGAAACACAACTTAACAACATGAGGCAACTTACAAGTTACAGTAGAGGAATACACACGTTTTCACATCTGACTGTTTTATTTATTATAGCTCATTTCATGGTTAAATTTTTATATTCAAATGATAAATCTGATTTATTACTGAGAATCTGTTTGAGAGTTCATAGCTAGAGGAAGAGGAAATAGAATAAAAGATTCTTTATCCTTTTTTTCCCTTGAATCTTGAAAGAGGGACTTCATCGGTTGGTTGAGAAAGGTTGTCACATAAACTCTTTATTAAACTCTTCGTCGGTTTGACAAGCTTCACATTTTAACTTTAACTTTGGTACATGTGAAGGATAACCTCGAAGTTTAGTCTCTTTTAATCATTGTGATCTTTTGCATGAGCATTTTATGTTATAGTCCGTATTAAAACAAGGCATCCTGACTTTATGAGTTGCAGGCAGACTATTCCTGGGAGAAATGGCATGGAAGTCCTGTTGAACTTGCTGCAATCTCAAAATCACGAGTGGAGGAAATCTGATCAAATTTTGGTGGTGCTCAAACGTATTTTGATGAGACTTTGTGCCAGGTACTGGATTCAGTAGAGATATTTGGAAAGTAAGCAATACTGTTAGAAAAATTGGGATTTAAGGGGCATTGCTTGCCTTTACTAATTCACACAAGATACGAGACAGTCACATGTGAGCTTAAGCCAATAATCAAACGAGGAATACATACAATTTATGGTGGTCTCGCATGTTTTTTTGTTACCTAGGTATCTTCTTCAAGAAAAGAAGAGAGGAAAAGCTCTGGATCCTGTTGCAAACTTTCACTTGCAGAATGGAGCGGTATGTTCCAAGCCACGAGCTTTCTTCAGTGGAAGTATCATGCTAGTTTGTTTTAGCTAAAAATATTTGTGAATGTGTAAATGTTTACTAGTAAAAAAATATTTTATTGTGCCAAAATTTCATTTGCGTCAATAAACACTAATTTGAACCTCCGCTTTTGTTCATTTAAGCTTGAAGTGCTCAAAATTTTACCTTCTCATTATTTGTATCATGACACTGTAAAACAGATGGTTGAACGGTTAAACTGGATGGCCGACAAATCAGAGAAAGGACTCTCTCAGAGTGGCAGTATTATGGTAAACTACATCTACAGGTAAACAGGAAATCTAAAAAAACTGAAAAACATGGGGCATTGTTCGTATTCTGATATTTAACGACTTGATTTCTGAAACTGATGATACTGCAGGTTGGACGATATAGAAGAAAACGCGCACTCATATTTTAGTGATGGACATATAAATGCTGCATTAGATCTTCAGTGACTGAGGCAAATTTCAACTTTGTTGGAAAAGTGTCGACTTATACATCGAGTTGGAGCAAATGTGTTCTCAAATACGTCATCTTGAAGACCGATGAAGGGCACATTACAGCTGAAATTCATGGGATACTCGACCAGGTCTTTGGTTTGATACTTCAACCAGAAGGTTTTGTTTGATACCGCCTTTGTCACGGATCTTAAATTTCATTTGAATAAATGAATCCTCTAATTTTGAGCTTTGTGCTTGGTTTATGGACCATCTTCATCAACATTATTTTTAGAGAAAATATTTCGGTACAAATTAGAGTACATAATTCATAATTGAATCACCTGGCTAACTAACACGAACTCTAAAAAAACGCAAATCCCAGAAAAACTATTTGGGTTCAAACAAGACGTAGCATTGGATTCGAATCCATATCTTTTGGTGGTCATCCTTGAACAAGCTTGGCCATACCAAAGGCAGCTGCGGAAGCAATGGCTCCAATCAAAGCAGTTTGCAATGCACTTCTAAAGGGTTTACTACCTGTAAAGTAACCCTTTGCATAACCAAAAATCAACAGCGCGATTAAGGTAATTACGACTGATGCTATTACTGCTTCTCCGGCTTCTTTGATGAACATGTAAGGAAAGAGGGGAACGATACCGCCTATTATATAGGCAATGGCAATTGTGAATGCACTCTCTAATGCTCTTCTTGGATCTGGCTTCTCTAGCCCTAGCTCAAACCTGTTCATTTTTCATCACCTATAACGATTAGTTTGATATCAATGTAAAACGGTTTTACATAAATATTGTGTAAAACAGATATAATAATCAAGCATTCATGATCTATATTAATTAGTAGTTATAAACAAACTAAACCGTTTTACATATACTTGTATAAGACTATCTTACACAAATATTAGTGATAGAATAAAGTGAAAGCATGGAAGAATTATGTATGTGTACCAAAATATATTCATAGGCACAGACAATTGCTAGAATTTAACTCAAATAAAAATTGAAGAATACACTTAGGGGTTGTTTGGTTGATACGGGAATTAGAACATCACATGAAATACGAATTCATGGGAAATCAACTCCCTCATCTATTTCACGGGGAATTTGCTAAAGTTGTTTGGTTGTCAATCTGAGAATTCACTTCCATGGGAAGTTCAACCCACCAAGGGGTGTTGGTAAGCAACTTCCTACATTCTTATAGGAAGTGGCACTTCCCCAATTTCTACAAAACAAAGGGTAACCAAACAACTCCATTTTTTGTAATTCATGGAAATTTCTACTTCCCGTGTTTTTCCTAGGGCAACCAAACAAGCCCTTAAAAAGCACCCCGTAGTAGAAGTCACAAAAAATAAAGATGCGTGTAATAAGACCCAAACCATTTGTAACCATCAGTCTTATTTAAGACAATTTTAACTTGAAACGGTCTACATAACTGATAAAACACAAATTCTCATTTGTGACGGACAAAATTTGTCACAAACTTGTGACGTGAGATAAAGGGGCAACTGGGAGGGCGAGTGAGAGAGGGTTCTGAGAGGTCACAAGCTTGTGACCGTCATAAGTAAGACGGACTGCTGATAAAAATAGAGGAGAAAATGAAAGGAGGTTGTAAAAGGTCTTAAGTTAAGACGATTGTAAAGAAGTATTTATCTTTTGTTAACCAAGGTCAAAGTGACATCTATGTCCAGTCAAAAGGTTATCAATCAATCAAATTGTTAGAATTGCAGGATGAGGAAAGTGATATGTTGACTAACTAATTGCAAGAAGAGTTCAATTACATAAGTTTTTCATGCATAGAATAACACATTTGTCGTATATGAAAAAAAATGTCTACACATCTTTCGAGAGATCGTCTTTCACTAAATTAGTGGAAGACATAACATGAAAAACCATAATTAAATAAGTCACTCCCCCCATTATGTAAAAGGTCTCTCAATGACGCTATTAAAAGAACGTTTCTCTAAAGTTTGTAAAACTACTCGTTCATTACTATGGAATATTAAAAAAAAAAATGAGAATTACCGGTTTCTTTAATCGAAGAAAATGAATTTACAACGTATTAATTAATTAATATAATATGATTCCTAATGAAGGCAATCTCTTAAAAATAAATGTAGAATTCAATCCCGGAATGGTTGCCTTCTATGTTACTCCAACTCTTAATGTCCGACACTTGACACTGGGTGGACAAGTATATGACAAATAGACACCTCAATAAATCCAAAATGTAAAAGTAACCTGACATTTGGACACACACCTTAACACCTGTGTCCAATACTTCTAAACGAGTCGAGTAACATAGGTTGACTTTACCGGCAATGAAAGTAAGGAACTTTTACAACTTTTCAAAGATGTTAAAAGTACATCAAAGCGTCTTGCTAGACGGATAGTGCCCCTCTCACAATAAGGCAAGTGGGGAAAAAATGGAGCACCTCATCTATAGTGTCACTTGCATATTATGAGAGGGACACTATCTTTTTCAACTTATGACGGATAGTGTCCGTCTTCAATAATGAGAATTTGTGAAAGTACATATAGGAAGATATTAGACCTGTCAAAACTCAACCCGACCCGTTTTTTAGGGTTACAAACCCGGTTTTTCGACCCGTGACCCGTTTGACCCGAACCCGAAATGACCCGTTATTTTAGGGTCAAGACCCGACCCGAACGGGTCGACCCGTTGGATCAAAGATAAATCAAAATTTTTATTAAAATATTAATATTTTTATATTATATTTGAAAAAAATTGTTAAAAAATTATTTTTTTATTATTAAAAATTACAAACATAACTAAAAAGTCAATTTTATATCACTTTTACAATACTTGGTACTAAAATAATTATTAAAAAAACATATATTTAATATTTATGTCAATATAATTAAGGTAAACGTTGAATATGATTAAAATATTAATTTTAAATATGTTTTACGTTTTTAAAAATTATTTTTTTAATTAAAAAAATAGATTAAAAAAGACGTTAGAAATTATTTCTTGACCCATATTCTGACCCTAACCCGATCCGTGACCCGTATAACCCGACCCATATTCAACCCGAGCCGTATTCTGACCCGACCAGGGACCCGACCCGCCCGACCCGTCTAGAAGATATCAATGATCACCAAAAAGAAAGTGCAATGTCACTAATAGAGTGGAATCCTTTATAATTGCCTTTAGCAATAGTCTAGTACTTAAAAAAGAGAGCATGGTATAGATTTGGACCCATCTTCTTGGACAACATTGTCCATGTAAATTGGTCACTTATTCCACTTATAATTAAACTATAAAAGTATAAAGATTCTTTATATCTATAAAGTTATTTGTATAATAGATTAATATACACGAATAAGATATAATTAACCCGAAGATTGGCACATTTGTACTCGAGTTTACGAATATTTTTAGCATGTCTTTTTCAGATGTGATTTCAAACAACTTTTTTAGATCTACATATACATCTTTACCTATACTATAACAAAAAAAAACGTGTAGTATACATAGTAGGCAGAAGATTGAAATATGTCTTTGGTATCGTATAGGCAAAAACTTCGATACCACAGTTTTTAAGACGTGAGTATTGTGTGACATGAACGCTTCATGTCATGCCGGTGAAATTGTCCTACCAAAGACTTCTGCTACAATTTGTATAATTACTCTATACTCCGATTTAAAAGTTATTCCTCCGTTTCAATCAGGAAGTTCTATTGTATAAATTTCTTCTCCGAGATAACGGAAATGGGTGCATAAGAAGAAAGGGTAAAGAGAGAAAGAGGAGACTAACTTCATCATGAAATCAAGCCAAGCTTGAGGTTTTCGCCTAAGAGCATTTACAACGGGAGTATACTCATGTGGCTCTATGCCATACTCCGCTAATATATCTGCCACCTCCGCGGCCTCTGCATTTGTATCAATCAACAACTAAGTTACTTTTTTCGTCCCAATCATTTGTCTCTCAGTTACAAAATGTGCATGAAATGGAACTAATTTCATAAACTCAAAGTATTGTCATTATAACATGAACATATTTTTAATAAGACAAATTCCAATGTTTAGGAACTGTGTAGTTGTGAAGAATACAAAATAAGTGACACCATCACCAAAATACCCACCCTCCTTTATTTTCCTTTTTACGCAAACTCGTGTCAGATACTCGAAAACTTTATTATAAGCACTTATATAATGCCACATCATTATAGGCTCAAGACACGCAAATTTCAACAACTATTGATCATTCCAACATAAAAAAAACATAACCAAGTAAACATTTAATCAAGTATGCAAATGTAGAAGATTTAAAATCGAGTATCATCTCATCCTAACACGTGACATCAATTTAAAACACTCGAACACTTCATTTTTTCTATATATAGACTTGTGTTAGATATTCCAAAAGCTTCACATACTCGAAACATTATTATAACTTATAAGCACATACGATCTGACACATTTATTATAGGCTCAAAATACTCAAATCCCAAGGAAATGTGGTCACTCATTCCTTTAAAAGTACTCCATTGAATGTACAACTCATTTTACCATATTATGAGGTATATAGTACATAATTATTCTCTTGAAAACAAGCACACAAAATTGACCAAATTCATTTTTTAATTAAACTCCAAATTTGTAGTGTATATATATCTCATCAAAGCGTCTGTGATGGACACTATCCGTCACAAGCTGTAGACCTTTCATAATAAAGCAAGTGGGAGGGCAAGTGGAGAGAAATGGAGCACTCTATAGATAGTGCCACTTGCATATTGTGAAAGGGGATCCCCGTATTCAGCTTGTGACGAATAGTGTCCGTCTTCACCGAGAATTTGTGATATCTCATTAAAAAAATTGTCAAAGTTCACATGTCATCAAGATTGGATTGATACCCTTCTTTGTTGTGGAATTTTATTCAATAGTGCACAGAAAGTGACACCCACAACAACAAAGATAAAAAGCTGACACTTTTTTTTCAAATTAAATACTTTTTCCGTCTCAATCATTTCTTTACTAAATTATTGGGACGGATGAAGCGTAAAAAAAAAAAAAAAAAAAAAAGTAAAAATAAAACCTGTATCAGGAACTGCAACAATTTCATCTTGTTCCCTCTTTAATTCTCTTGCATAATGATCTGCTTCACTCTTTGCTGCTAAATACCTTTAACATAAATCCCAAAATTATAAACAACATTAACATTCGCTAATTCGCTAAATCATACTGATTAGACGAATATATAAATAATATCTTAAGGTAAACTCGGAAAAAAAAATCATGCAAGAGCATAATTTGTTAACAAATTGTCTTGCTGGTAACAGACACAATTCGTCACGAGGTGAAGACGGATAGTGTCCCTCTCACAATAAGTCAACTGGGAGTGCAAGTTGGGGAGAAATGAAGCACCCAATGGATAATGCCACTTGCATATTGTGACGGATAGCGCCCGTCTTCAATGAGAATTTGTGATTTCTTAATTATGTAAAATGAATCCAAAGTTAATTGAAATTTATTCATAAACTGAAATTTTACCAACATGAAACTATAATAAATAATAAATTAATTAAAACATGTTACACCATCTTATATAAGAATTTATAATGATTAGAATTACGTGAGACCGTCTCATATAAGAATTTATAGAGAATTAGAATAGGACGTACCCGCCAAGGCCCATGGAAATGGCGCCGGCAGCGACTTCAGCGATTCCGGCAGTGAGAATAATGGAAGAAGAAGCATTGGCGCCAGACAATCCCGCGGCGAGAGCGAACGGGACGGTGAGGCCGTCGGAAACACCAATGATAATATCACGGACTACTTCTCCGGCAGTGAAATGTTTTTCTTTGTGGTGTTTTAATAGTAATGCGTCCGTCTTTTCTCCGCTTTCCGGGATCGATATCGTCGCCATTAAATTTTAATCTCTCCCGTTTCCTTGGTCTTTGTTAAGAATTTGGAGATGGTATGGAGATGGAGTGGAGAGGATTTAAAGAGGGTTTTAAGGAAAATGACCTATAGGAGAGATTTGTTTGTATTTTGCTTGTGATTGATTTGGCCTTGTGGATTATCGCTAAAACTTAGTGAAAGACCGTCTCTTAAAATACCTGTTAAATACGAAATAAAATCAGGCCCTGTATTTAGGCTATGTTTGACAAGCCATTTTAGGTACCTGATTTGGTCAAAGTAGCTTATTTGACCAAAATTTCAGGTACCTTATTTTTTTGTAACCATTTGTCAAGTAGCTTATTTAACTAAATAAGTTACCTGAAATAAAATGCTACCTAGAGTAGCATTTGAGATTTCAGGTACCTGATTTAGTTTGATTTTCCTTTTTTACCCCTTAAATCTATATTACTAAATAATTATCATACCCTTTTACGTAATTTCATCAAAATCGGTTATCTTTTCAGTTAGTTTGCCAAACATTTTTGTATATAATCAGCTACCTTATCAGTTAGCTTTTCAGTTTTCAGCTACCTTTTCAGGTTTCAACTACCTTTTCAGTTAGTTTTGTCAAACAGAACCTTAGACCCTGTATTTTTCGGCTGAAGTGAACGTAATTGAATGGAACTTAGCTAAATTGAATAGAGTTTAAGTAAAAGTTAATTTGTGACTTAATAAAACTAAATTAAACTAAACTGAATAGCGCTTAGCAGAAATAAAATCAGCTGAAATTAAGTCAGCAAAAACAGTGCAGTAGTATTAATTATCGATTGTCATTTTCATAAGTGGTAGGTAATCATGCTCTGCTTTCACTAATTATATTGTGTCATTTTGCTGAATTAATAGTAATTTATCATGTTTGATTGTATTCAATCTTAAACATTTTAGATTAATGTATTAAATGGGTAAAGTATCTACTTTTGTTCGATTCCATATCAATGTTACTAATATTTTATATTTTTACGATATATTTTCTTTATTGTAATTATTTATTTATCTTTGATCAAAATATAAATAACTAATAAGGGGATATCGATTTTTTTCGTGCTCAAATAATCATCAATCAATTGAACTAATTGAGTAATAAAAAGACGAAAACATTAATTGAACTAATTGAGAAATAAATTATATTCAATGTTTCCTTTTACAGTTCTGCGATAAACATTTGTGTTTTCTTTATCACTGAAAAAGTTATTATTTAATTTTGAATAAAAATATCCTTTACCAAGAATAGAAAAGATAGTCGTGAGTTGTAACAAGTAATTGAGACCGAGGGAATATACCGTGTCTTTCAATTTTAACTCGACGGGGGTGAAAAAAGTAGGAAACCTTTGATGAAGTTGGGCCATTAGCTCACTAACTAACAATGAGTAATAGAAATAAAAGACCAAACATGCATACAAGGCCCAAAGATCAGGGCAAAATCTCATTTGTGACAGCACTATTCCGTCACAAGACCGTCACAAGCTTGTGACGTGAGACAAAAAGCAAGTGGGAAAGCAAATGGGAGAGAGACTGTGAGACGTTACAAGCTTGTGACGGTCACAAGGGAGACGGACTGAAAGATCAATACATGCATACCTGCATATCACAATTCTTTTGGTCTAACTAATCACGTATTTAGTTGCATTACAATAGAAAGAGGGGGATTCGAACCTGATATCTAGTGTTCACAATAGGCCTGTCTTATCCATCACAAAAAGCTTATTAGTAAGATTAACACATTTACTAATAGTCAAAAGTTTTTAAAAAAATTACTCTTTTTATTTCGATAATTTGTTTATCTCTATAACAAACATGCATTTTATTCTTTAATTGATATATTAAATTTCTTCCTATTCTTTGAAATCATATCACTCGATAAATATATTATATGAGAGTAGTATTTTATTCAAATGTCATGAATTTAATAAAGGGAATGGACTAACGATTAAAAACAAAAGGTTATTATGAGGCTGTCTCATCTTGCATGATACTTCGTATCTTATTATTTGTTGATTTTGTTTTTAAAAGGTCAATATAAATATAGGTCATGATTGGAAATAAATTGGATTGATCGATCACATCTAGGTGTCGTTTGGTTGTCCCATTAAAAGTGGGTGAATTGAGAATTCACGTGAATTGGAAAAATGGAGGTTGTTTGTTTGCCCAAAATCACCTGAATTGCATTTTCCTAGGAGTTTCCAATTCCTCAATTATGAAGGAGTTTAATTACCTAGTCTCCCCTAGGTAGTTGGAAACTCCCGCATGAATCCAACTTCCGGATGCCAACCAAACAAGTTTTGTGCAATTCACGTGAATTGAGCAATTCACGTGTTTTGTAAAATCATAGGAAATTAATTCCCGTATGGCAACCAAACGAGGCCCTAGTATTAATAATAGCAGAAAAATTTTAGTCACCGCAAAGAAATTAGGAGAATTATTTAAAGATCCACCCATTATACAACATTACTATATTTTACAAATATTTCATTTTATATTTATTGTGTAAAACACGTAAGAATTTTTTATTAATAACGTGTGTGTCAGACCTAGTTTTTCATGGTATTTTCGGATTTAAAAGCACGTTTTGCCAAACACATCATTCATTTAATAAAAATAATTTCTCAAAAACTCAAATATCATCTTTTTATCCATAAAAATAGAAGCAACAATTTGGTATTTTTGATTTTTGAAAACTACTTTTAAACATTACGTTTTAGAAACAAAAACTCATTTTTAACAATCTGGGCCAAACATGCTATACACACACAAATATTAACTTGGAATTATCGACATAAAATAATGTCAAATCTGTTTAATTATATTTTTTTTATGTCTCACTCTGTTTTACATTTTAAATAATTAAAATAGGAATAATTTATCACAATAACTTGCATGGACATCGAGAGTAGAAAACAATTTCCCAGAAGATGCGTTTCTTTCCCGTTGGGAACATGTAACATGTGACTATGGGAGAAAACAACCACCTTAAATGGCTGAAAAAGGCAACTAAACTTGGACTGCATAAAACCAGAGGAGTCTGAAAAAGAGACATGCTTATGTCATATCAAAGCATCTTAGTTGTGTCCGTCATAAGTTGAAGACGGATAGTGCTTCTTTTAAAATAAGGTAAGTGGAAGGGTAAGTGGCGGAGAAATGGAACACTCCATAGATAGTGTGACTTACATATTATAAGAGGGACACTATTCGTTTTCAACTTATGATGGATAATGTCGGTCCTGAAAATTTGTGATGTCATATGTGCATAACAGTATAACACCAACACAAGTAAACTAAACTAAGAAATAAAGTAAAGTATTGTAAAGGTTGAGAACAAGAGTTAGCTCAAATAGTAAGAGTTGTTACTCTAACTATGACATGAAGTTGAGATTCGATTCTCACAAGTTACATATTGCGCTCATTTAAACCCAAAGAAAAAAGTAAACTAAACTAAAACACCATTGGGTGACCGAGAAGCCACGGGGAGAGGAGGGTTCGAACCTCAAATCTATTTGTTCATTAATTTAGTATATTCCAACGTAAATCACTAATCTTAGACATCTTTAAAATTTATTATATTAGAATATATAGTGAATGATTTTTTTAGTGGATCTCTTTTAAGACAGATATCTATCTTAAGATCGGAACACGTAAAATAACAATCCAATAAAATAGATGGGAATAGCGATTCGCGACCAATAGAGTTGAAAAATTAACAACCTTTTAAAATTAGACGCTTAATTGTTAAGCCCCCATTTATGTAAGTGAGCCAAGATGAACATTCAAACGGTAATAGTAAAAAATATACAAAATATTTTTCATTAATTTGTATCTTATTTTTTTCTTTAAAAACGAATGAAAACCCAAATAACCTGTAATAACATGTTAAAGGGTTGATAAATGACATATATACATTCTTAAGTGGCAATAACTAAAAAAAAAAAAATCATAATGAAAAATGTAGAAAAAAAAATTAAGTTTTACAATGCCAGTTTCACAATGGTTTTATCTCGGATATAGGATTTCATATATACAAGAGAGGTTTACCCATTAAGTTGACTTCAGTATCTTCAAGAGATTGACCTAACCGTCGGTAGAAGATATATTTCTAGTCAACACCAGAAAATTTCGGACTTCATATTTATGGTATATGACTACTTATAGGGTTGGGCACCGGTCCAAAACCGGACTGGAACCGGAACAGACAAAAATCATGGACCAGGACCGCACCGGATTACAAATTTTTTGGTCCGCGACCGGACTTGACAAATTTCGGTCCAAGACCGGATCGGACCGGTTAGACCGGAATTTATCATTACATATCCACTTTTTCAAATTCCGGTCCAAAAATTCCGGTTCATTGAACCAGATCGAACGGATTAAAAATATAATTTTAAAGGAAAAAAATACAAATAACAATAACTTCGGGCATTCCGGTCAAGACCGGAAAATATCGGTCTCAATTGAACCAGATAGGAAACCGGAATCTTATTACACGGTGGACCGGAGACCGGACCGAAATTTTTGATTCTGGTTCCGATCCACTAGATTCCGGTCCGAATCGGTCCATTTTTTCGGGTCGGACCAGATTATGCCCACCCCTAACTACTTATGGCAAAATATAAATATAAATAATTATAAGGAAATTTAGTAGTTTTAAGGGCTTGCCTGGAATCCATGAAATAATTAGGGGTAAATTTTAATCGGGTGATAATTACTGGAAAAATTAATTACTTGGGTAATTAGTTCCTTATTAATAGGTTTGACATATAAGAGTAATGATTATTAAGAAGATGTTTTACTCCCATAATCATTACCTATGGGAGGTAAATAATTGATCTAATCCCAAACATGGAACGTGATCATTTCCCCCTTGTTACCGTGCAAACCCTAAAACGTAAAACCTACCAAAACTAGGAAAGTGGAAATTACTACTCGGCAAATTCTCATTTGTGACGGAAGGTATCCGTCACAAATGAGAAGACGGGTACCATTTTGTGAGAAAAAATGGCCAAATAGAGGAGAGAGGAAAGCAAGTGGGGGGTGCCCCCACCTTATCCCCCTATTTGTTTTGTGAGTGACATTATCCGTCTTCGAATCCGACCCGTCACAAGGGAGACGCTTTGTTACTACTCCGTCCGTATACGACTACTTGGCGGCAAAGTTCCTCTACTCCTAGAACCTACCAAATATAATAATAATAATAATAATATATTCCGTAAAAAGATCTAGATTTTGTTAAAATTAATATATTCCGTATTTATTGACGTTATTATACGCGAATTTCATATCCAGATTTTCAATCAAATCTCCTCACTCTCTCTGAATCAATACGGTAAGTTTCTTGTTTATTTACTATTTATTTACCTTATTTACCTTTATTTTATTGATGATCGTATGTTATTTTCATTGGAATCGAATTTTGGGGGTTGATTTGCAAAATTCAGGTTCTTAACCCTAGTTTTATTTGCATGAATCCTTTGTTTATTTGTTAATCACTTTTAATTATGTTAATTTTTTTTTTGTGATTTTGATTTCCCCATAATTTGCGTGAGCCACGATGATGTATTATTGTTGTTGTTAGTGGCGGAGCCCGGATTCAAGTTTATGGGGCGGAGTTGTAATGATATAAGTTACCCTTGAAAAAATTTCGGAATTTGAGCGCCCCTGCTAGCCCCCTAGCTCCACCACTGGTTGTTGTTGATGATCAATTTATAGAAACTGTTTATAGTGAAAAAAAATTATGTGTATAAAATTTAAAGTATAAATAAGGGGTAAAATGCGCAGAATTTGGTTTCTGGTAATGACTTTGGTTATGTATTTCGATATTTCAGTGAGAATGTCGATTGTTGTTGCGAGGAGAAGCCAATTAAACAGTTACAGGCGAAAAATAGGAAATTTGGATTGTGAAATAGAGCACAACAGGGGAAATAACCTTGAAGTTTCGGCTAAGAAACGACAACGTATCTACAGAAAGAATGTAGATGTTTGTTACCGCGCAGTAGAGATAGAGGACGATAGTTCTGAAGAAGATTTGGAATTAGATGATGATACAGAAGATGAAGATTACCAGGTTTCAAGGCATGTGATGGTAACAACAGCCAGAGCTCGAAAAAGTGTGAAAGATAACACATCAACACCTGTTGTGATAAAAAAGAGAAGCGAGGGAAGATCTAGGCATTCTGTATGTATGAACTCGACAAGTTCAAAGTCTATGTCTTCCTCAGGTTCTGGTTCTGATTCCCTGGATTCTTCTTCTTCTTTGACATCTTGCTCTCCAGCCTCTATTCATTCAAATTCAACTGCTAGCTGTGATGGCAACAGTACTGCAATGTCCACAAAAACTGCACCTGTAAGGACTTCCCATTGATTTTGCAAGTTTTATGTAAAGCTGTGTTTTGTGTTTTGATGCTGTCTACCTAGCACCATGGTACTCAAATAATTAGAAGTTCTTTTTAGTGAATTGGGTAGATGTTCGGGAAATAAGGATTAAAATCGTGCAGATCTCCCCTTTTTGGGCCTGGAACAAACGAATAGCATACCCATATCCTTGAGTGTCGTGAGGGACACAGTAGGCCTCACAAAGAGTCGAAGCAGCATAGCCTAAACGTTCATTATTCCCTTACTGATATTGTGCTTATCCTGTTATTAAGACATTTTTGTTTTCTTGAACAGGAGAAAGGGAAGAAGCATTTCACATGCCATCAGTGTAAGAAAAATGATAGACCAGCTGTTGTCAAATGTCTGAAGTGCAATGACAAACTGTACTGTCTGAGATGTATCAGACAATGGTACACTACTATCTCTCGACCTAAATACTTTTGCATTCTCTGTTCAATTATACTGCTATTGTTGAGTTGGTTTCACATGTAAGACCTTCCCCTATTAGTTTTTGTGTGACTTCCTCATCGCTTTTTTGTTTCGTTTAGGTATCCTGAATGTTCTGAAGTGGATATTGCTAAAGCATGTCCTTTTTGCCAAAGAATATGCAATTGTAGTGTGTGCTTGCACACAAGCGGCCTTATAAAGGTAGGCTGGCTGGTAAAAAAATTCATTACTTCACTTCATATGCCAGAATTTCGTATTTTCTATCATCTGGTATTGAGTATATGTTTTATTGATCAGACATCAAAGAGAGACATCCCTCAAAAAGAAAAGATTGCAGACCTCAAGTATCTAGTGGCCTCATTGTTTCCTTATGTAAGACAAATTCGCCACGAACAAGCTCATGAAATAAACATTGAGGCAAACATTCAAGGTATACTTCACTTTGTTCTACTGATTTTTCAATCTGAAAGTCAATTTTCTTTTCTATGTGCCTCACAGTTCGGGTTTTCTGACTTACTGTAGGTATTTCACTGGAAGAAAGTGACATTCCTGAGACCTCTTGCTTTGATGATGAGCGAATTTTCTGGTATGTCTTTCATTTAAGAAAAACAAGAGAAAATAGAAATTGCCTTTTTTTTGCTTTTTGTGTCTTTCATTTTGTTTTCTGTACTAAATCGTCTTTCTTTTGTCTCTGTCAGCAATCAGTGTGCAACTTCTATTTTCGACATTCACAGAAGTTGTCAAAGCTGTGGGTATGAACTTTGCTTGGGTTGTTCTCAAGAAATTCGGGAAGGGAATCTCTTAGGAGGCCCTGAAGGTAGTTTACACATGTACTCGTTCAAGGGATATGATTACCTCCATGGCGACGATCCTTTACCTAGTTGCTCTTCCGTTGGAAAATCACATAATGTCCGTTCATACACTAAATGGGCAAGTAATAGTGATGGTGTTATTCCATGCCCCTCAAAGGACAGAGGAGGTTGTGGTAATGGGACGTTGGACCTTCGGAGAATCCTTCCCAAAGGCTGGTGGAGTAGTTTAGAAATAAAAGCCGCTTCACTGTCAAAAGATACAGATATCAGACAAACGACCACCTCACAAGGAAACTCAATCCACAATAACCTCTATAGCCCTTCTTCTAGCGATCTACTTGGACATGAGGCAATGACCCATTTCCGACAGCATTGGGCCAATGGTGAACCTATTATTGTGCGAGATTGTCTAGAACAAGCACCTGGATTGAGTTGGGAACCAATGGTCATGTGGCGAGCACTATGTGAAAATGCGGACTCCCAAATTAAAGCCGTTGACTGCCTAGCGAGTTGCGAGGTAACAATTTCCCTTTCATGATGCAAAACTGTTTTTTGTTATTTTGTTCCTTATTTTCTGTTTGATGCTTTTTTACTCTGCATCAGTTAAAACACATGAAGCATGCAATTTGGATGTCAAACTTATGGAGATGCCCCTATTGGTATATAGTTAAGTATAACTCAGAGCCTTAGACATATTAGTCGCTAGGTTCGAGAACTTTGCGCTTATAGACTACCAAACACAATCCCTCTGTAAACAGCCTTTCAGTTTGATCATGTCCAACTTCTCAAGGATCCGACTTCTTTTCAGCTTCTAAATCCCTTTTCCTGAGTAACATTCCTTTTACACTTTGAAGGTTATCGATCCATCATTTTATCCATCAGTTGCTCATCGTCGTGACACAATGTTTGAAGTAGGAACAATAGATTGTGGTTGGAGGAATATTAGATGTTTTTCTGGCGGTTTCAAGAGACTCACAATTCTACGTTTAGCTCCTATGTTCAAGCTAACCACGTTTTTTCTTCTAACTTTTTGCAGAAGCCAGTTATAAGTATCACATTCCAGTAGCCTTGACCCATAACCTTGTTGGTCCATGAATCACTTAGGGTAAAGGTAAGAATGAAAGGGTTGAGCGCCATGATTATGGATGAATAATAAGATCTCTCGTATGAGACCTCTTATTATATGTTTACGGACATACCTAGGAGGTTTTGACAAAAAACGAGTGTTTTAGGTCGTATGATCATCATCGACATTGAAACCTCACCCTTTTTATCTTAAAACTCCATAGTCTTCGCCATAATCTTATGGATATATGTCCACCCCTCCCGGTAAGAGTTAGACAAACATAACGGTGATATTTGGCGGCTAGATTTATGATACAACAATTCTGGAGGTAATTGTGATCACATTTTGGAGGTAACTGTGATCACATTTTGAGGCGGATGGAATTATGGTACAACAATGAATGTCGCACCAACGCAGAGATGCACATGAGAATCATCCAAGAATTTTGCCTAATACGATAGAAAGTCTTGCTTAAGACGGAGTATCCGTCTTAAATCTTAAAACGAGTCAAATACTACCACATGACATTTTCTATGCATTTTCCCATGGGATTTAGTATGTATTTGACCCGTTTTAAGGTTTAAGACGAATACCTCCGTCTTAAACAAGAATTTGTGCACGAAGATAAGGAAATGGCAAACAAGGGAGGGCTTAAGCTGGCCAATTTTTGGCAAACGAGGTGGCCTCGACCTCAAGGACAAGCGGATTGGAAGATAAAAATTTGTCGAAAAAGACCCACAAACTTGGTCCCGGCCGTAGGACATGCACACATGAGATGGGTAAAGATCTACCACTAATAAATAACACGAATCAAGATGATACTTCTTCCATCCCGATCATTTCTTTACGTTTTTGACCGAGACACCTAAAAAGAAAAACATAAAAAATAACTACTCCCTTCGTCCCAACCATTTGTTTACCTTTGCTTTTGGCACAAAGACCAAGTAAAGTGGAGGAGACCATTTGTGAGTGTTCTTAATGGATGACAAGTGGACACATGTGCAATTGGATGATCTTTTTACTCATAAAAAGCATTCCTGTTATAGAAAGGTAAACAAATGAATGAGACACCTTTATATGGATTAGGTAAGCAAATGACAGTGACGGAGGGAGTACCTAAAAAATCGAATTTAGTATCTATGATTTATGAGTTCATTTATCCGCAAATACTCTATTTCTTAATTATTTTCAAAATTGTAAGATTTAAGACATGGAAAACACTAATTTCAAAGTAATTACGATCTTCTTTTGGACTCTTGAACTGACGTGAATTGAACTTATCAGAGTTGAACTGAAACTGAACTTTGAGCCGAATTAAACAATTTTCTGAGCTGAATTGAACAATTTTCTGAGCTGAACTGAACTTATAGGAGCTGAACTTAACTTATCAGAGTTAAACTAAATTTAAAGGGAGTGACTTTAAGTCCAAAAGAACTTTGAAAGTTCATAGTGAAAAACGAGGACAAAAGGACCACAAATTCTTATTGAAGACGGACACTACTCGTCAGAAGTTGAGGACGGATAGATCACTTCTCACAATATTCAAGTGGCATTATCCATGGGGTGCTCCATTTCTCTCCCACTTGCCCTCTCACTTGCCTTATAGTGAAAGGGGTACTATCCATCTTCAGCAAGACGCTTTGCAAAAGGACTATACTTAAAACATCGAAAATCGAGGAAGTACTGATTGACCCCCATAACTTTGTGCCATTGTGAAATTAACCTCCATAACTTTCAAATGGAGTAATTTGACCCCATACCTTACATAATAAGTGAAATTAAGCCCCTTTTATCAAAATCTCATGAGAAATTCAATTCAGTAAAAATACTTTTGTTTTTATGAAAAATACAAAATAAAAGTTTACAAAAAATTAATCAAAAAAAAAATAGAATAAATGAGATAAAAAAATTAAAAGTACTTAACGAAAATCAAACAATTTATTAATTTTATAAAAAATATAAAAAATATAATAAAAGGGTAAAATAATATTCAAAATTTTCCATTTTTCAATATTTCAAAAAAAATTCACATAAAATTGTTAATATTGTTAATTGGTATTGGTATACTGAATTACATACGTATGTGAAAACCATTTTTACCTTTTTTAATATGATAAATTGAATTTCTTGTGAGATTTTGATAAAGGGGTTTAATTTCATTTATTATGTAAGTTATGGAGCCTAATTACTCCAATTAAAAGTTGTGGGAGTTAATTTCACAATTGCACAAACTTATGGGGTCAATCACCACTTTCCCGCATTAAAAATACATAAATAGATAAGTGATAAAAGTAATATGAAAAGATTGGAGGCTTGGGGGCCAGACGAAGGCCGATCTAACAAGATTTTTTGGCCTACGGACATGTAGATGAGCGGGTGCTGAGTTTTGGACACGTTTATGGCCCCGTTTTGTGAATTTTGGAAAATACATTTTCCAAGCCCACTTTCTAGATGGGCCAGGTTTTATGGGTCATCCCATCCATTTTGGACCAACTCCATTTCCATTTTTCTTCACCAAAAATCACCACGATCTATTTCAACAAAGTTTCACTTGGATTCTTGTCCCGAGTCGAGCCATATCGTTTTGTTTAAATACCAGATCCATATCCATATCCATATCCAATCCAAATCCCTATATTTGGATTTGCCAATTTTCGATCCAAAACTATTCATTTCATTTTCATACGTTCACATATATCCATAAAATTTATACAGTTTGATTGAAAAAACGCGTGAGCCATATAAATGTCACTTTGATTTGCTGGTATTACATGTACATAAATTTATACAGTTGCTATAACAATGTCACTTAATGCAGGTTGAAGTAAGTACTCGGGAATTCTTCAAAGGATACAAAGACGGTCGAAGTTACCCAAATTTATGGCCGGAGATGCTCAAGTTGAAAGATTGGCCTCCATCCGACACCTTTGAAAATCTTCTGCCAAGACATTGTGACGAGTATATCAGTGCACTACCATTTCAGGAGTACACAGACCCAAGGCATGGAATTCTGAACCTCGGTACTATGCTGCCTTCTACCTTCCTCAAACCTGACTTGGGTCCGAAGACATACATTGCCTATGGAGTTAGGCAGGAGCTTGGTCGAGGAGATTCCGTCACGAAGCTTCACTGTGACATGTCTGATGCTGTATGTCGTCTTCTTATCTTTTACTACTGTGTTATAGTCATTTTTCGTAAAAAAATCCAAACTTACTGGAAATAAATTCTTAGTAAGCATGACTAGGAAATAATGACCCAAAGTGAGAATAATAGCTCAGAGTGACTTACTGAAACAAATTCTTAGTAAGCATGACTCGGAAATAATGCAAAATGCAAATAACCTAATCCGTAACACCCTTTACCTAAAAGTGATAAGAATCACCCCAAATTTATCAGTTGCTAATTTCTCGGTCTTTTTTATTAATTCAGGTAAATATCTTGATGCATACTGGTGATGTTTCCTTGAGCAATGATCAGAACTCAGCAATTGCCACGCTTAAAAGGAAACACAAAGCTCAAGATCGAAGGGAACTGCACTGCCAACATATCAACAATGATGTGGAGTGTAATGATCTCGATCAAGATTCTGGTGCTTTGACAGAGGGTGCTGCGCTCTGGGACATTTTCCGGCGAGAAGATATACCAAAGTTAGAGGCTTATCTTCGAAAACACTCGAAGGAATTCAGAAATACTTATTGTTGCCCGGTTGAGCAGGTAGCTTTGACTTCGACCCAGGAGATGCAATTCTCTTCAATCTTGAACTTTGTGTTTTCTTTTTGGTACAACCACATAATTTGATCACTTGCTAACGACACCATCAACAATGCTCTCAAGTTTCTAGCTGCGTTATTTGGACATTCACACGTATTGAATAGTTCTGAACAAGTCCGAGTAACATACCTCGCAAATATTTACTTGGCGTTAACATTTCTGCTTTGTTCAATGGCCAGGTCGTTCATCCTATCCACGATCAATCCTTTTACCTGACTCGAGAGCACAAGCAAAAGCTTAAGAAAGAATTTGGTGTTGAACCATGGAGCTTTGAGCAGAAGCTTGGGGAGGCAGTTTTTATACCAGCTGGCTGTCCGCACCAAGTTCGCAATCTTAAGGTAAAACCATCTTATGAGATCTCATTTATATCGGACAAGTGTGCAACTGACCAATGATAGCACACTCTGCAATTGCGATCGAATCTATGATTTGCACATATTCACATTGATCATCAAATGACTGATCTAATGATTGCACATTTTGCATGCAGTCTTGTACGAAGGTGGCCGTGGATTTTGTTTCCCCCGAAAACATCAAAGAATGCCTTCGATTGACAGAGGAGTTCCGAAGACTTCCAAAGTTCCACAAGGCTCGAGAAGACAAACTCGAGGTATGAGTCGAAAATAATCCCTCTTTTGCACTTCTAACGTCATTAATACCGTTTTCAAGTAGCAAAGCATAACAACCTTTATATATATATTCACCAGATTAAGAAGATGATTATACACGGAATCAGCCAGGCGATCAAACAACTGGACGAGCTAATGTCGAATGAAGAACTTCGATGATACTTTCAACCCATTTAAGCTTGAATAATGGTTGTAACTCGTATATCGAATAAACATCAATTGTACATAGAAACCTTCACGGAAATTCAATTGAATATCAAATCAATGAAGCAATTTTTTCAGGCACAAGTACTCTTCTGACGGTATTTGCTTAGTTTTGTTGACGATTGCTCTCTAACTCTTGCTTTCAATCTCAGATCTCCCGATAAGCTTTTCATGAGACCACAAGCTGAAGACGGAAAGTGTCCCTCTTACAATAAGGCAAGTGGGAGAGAAATGGAGCACCCTATGAATAGTCCCATTTGCATATTGTGAGAGAGGTAGTATATGTCTTCAACTTATGACGGATAGTATACGTCTTCAATGAGAATTTGTGATAAAAATTAGTGCAATTATACAAGTCCCAACAGTTACATACCCACATATTTTTTTTTCAATTAGTGGACTATACATCTAGTTGTATATATCTGGTAGTATAGATTTGAAGTTTTATAACAACGGATTTGAGCTTATATGTACATTTTACGAGCTTTATTGAAAAGAATCTGAGCGCCTTTATAAAAAAAAATTAACTCAAAATAATACATATATACTCAATAAGATTTTAATTTTAACACCTAAAAAATTAAAATGTAAATCAAAATTTTTAAAAGTTCGGAAATTTCTTTTAAAACCCCAATTAGATTTCTATTGGATGTACAATACCCATATACATCTGGATAAATAATCCTATTTGTGTACTTTTTCCCTCTTACCTTATTTTCACCTTTTTTTTAAATACTCCATTTTCCCTATGTTACCTTTGGTCTGGGTCGGAGGGAGTATGATTTATGATTAATTAAAAATTTTAAGAACGATAAAAATTGCATGTCGTGCTTGAAAATATAACTTAGAGTATCATCTGCAAAAATTTTAAAAGTCGGATATCACGTCCAAAATGGCAAAGTTTAAAGCTACCACGTGAATTTTCAGATGATTTAATTTAGAGATAAATCGATAGTTCAGATTTATTTTTTGAGAAAATAAGAGTTAGCTTAAGTGGTAAGATCTCTCTTACTCTAATCATGGAGGAAAAACAAAATACGATGATGTATAAATATTGGAGCACAAATTTTCATTGAAGACGGACACTATCTGTCACAAGCTGAAGACGGATATTTTTCCCCATTTACCCTCCCACTTGCCTTATTATGAGAGGAACATTATCCGTCTTTAACTTGTGACGGATAGAAGCAAGACGCTTTGATATTGGAATGTGTCATTGTAACTTTTATTACTCTTAATGGCTTTTGCTATAAAGGGAGAAAATGATTCCTCTCTTACCTCCCATTGCTATAAAGGGAGAGAATTCATCATAAAGAATTAGAGTAACACAAAAATCTTTATCTAAGATGGAAGAATATATATTAGCTTAAGACGGGTCAAATATTAACCTACTTGTATAAATAAGATAAACATCTTGTTATTCCCTGGTGTATAATTTTTGTCTTATTTAAAGTGTTTGACTCGTTTTAACTTTAAGCCTGATATACTCGTCTTACAAGAAACTAGTTAATGAATTAAATATGGGATATTCTACACGGTACCCTATGCTTTTTATTTTCTAAGGAGTACCCCTAATTTTCCGGTAAAAAACTTTGACCGCCTATAATTCATGGCCAGGACTTCGGAACTCGCTAACCTTTGTTTTTCCAAATTGATTGTCTTTTCCAAGATCTTGGATTTGAAAAAAAAGTATTGCCATTTTTTGAACTTTTTGAAAAAACGCTTTTAACAAAATAAACTTTGACCGACTAATCTCGTACTTACGAGTTTTCATAACGATTTTTTTTTTCAAATTGATCGTCTTTGTGAGATCTTTAATTTGAGAACAAAAAATTGTCGTCTTCGGAGTTCGTAGCCAAAAATTATAAACGATCAAAGATTTTTAACTCAAAAAAAATTACACTCTAAAATATGAAAAACGTAAAAGTACTAGGTAGAATATCCCATTAAACATTAAATGCATCAAATCCATTCAATCAACAACCAAAACCTCATCTATTTAATTTTTTTTTTTAGGATTTCAAACAAAAGACTGTTGATTAAGGCCTCGTTTGGTAGATACGTGAATTAAATTGATTTGTTAATTTACAATGCACTAGAGTTTAATTCCTACATTAAAATTCACGGGAATTACAATAATCTGTTTGATTGTCATGTTGGAGTTCTATTTTCCTAGGAATTTTCAACGACTATGAGGGTGGCAGGTAGTTAAATTCCTCCATCATGTAGGAGTTGAAAATTCCTAGGAATTTTAAACGCCCCCATTTTACAAAAAATGGGGTAACCGAACAACCTCTAAAAATCTCAATTCATAGAATTCTAGAATTCCCATAAATTGAGTGAGCAATCAAACGAAGCCTAAGATGAATGGAGGAAGTAGTTAGGTAATCAGTAGCAGAATCAAGATTTGATATAATAAAATCAAATAAATTAATAGTTAATAACTCAATAATGATATAACAAAGTTACTTGAAAAAGTTAAAACTTTAACTTACATGTGACCTCTATTCTTTAGGAAGGCGACCATCCCTACTAACCGCTTCTTCCACCACTACATAGACAATAAAAGAGCACTTGAGATCATTGTATATTTGAGTTGAATAATTACAATGATATAAAAGGGCTATTTGTACTAATACAAGTCTATTAACAACAGAACTAGGAAAGAGTCTTTGAGGCGATTCAGAAAATACTTTCAATAGAACCACATGAGAAAGAAAAATTCAAACTAATACCCATCATATTATGGTTACCGAATTCGCTATGAATACATCCTTACCAATTCGCGATTCGCTCTTATAGAATGCGTATTATATTAATTTTCAGTAAGCAACCTGATAGAATTCGCTTTTAACAATTCGCGATTCGTAAGGCACCGAGCGAATTCGGTAACCATGATCATATCATATACTCCCTTATATTCAAGAGGTTCTTTACGTTTTTATTATTTTGTGAGAAGTATGTTCATAAAACGTAAAAAATCTGTTGAATAAGAGGATTTGTTGGAATAAGAGGAGTGTCAAACAAAATCAACAACAATTGAGTCTTAATCTCAACATCAATTGATTAACATGAATCATCATTCGAATCCGCTTAATATAAATTAAAATAAAAATTAGAAGCAAAATTTCACCTAAACTTTGGAGAAAAAGATTACCAAGCATCAAAGTTTCTTGAAAACATGTGTTTATCAAAATTGAATAGATCTAATTGTTTGTAATTAATTATTTGAGAGAAAGGGAGGCTAACAAACTATATTTTTCCCCTTCAATGTCTCATCACCTTATATACTTCCAAGATGAAGAGGCTAGGTTATTATTCTATTAAGTAAAAGACAAAAACACCCTTATATGTAATGACGTGGCTTAATAAACGTGTGTAACCTAGTTGTACTTTTTGGTCTTTTTCCCATGATGTAAAGTCGGCTACGTAAGGAATAATTAGATGCATATATATCGTTTATCAAAGGAAAGGAATCCTGACCAAATTGCATGGGCGGAAAGAAATCGTCTATTCGTTTTAAGCTTAAAACGGATAAATTAAAGGTAACACTTGTCTTTTGGTACTATCATGATCGTAGGGAATTTTTGATATTATTTCTAATCTATAAGACAAAATATAGTCATGTGACATCTTGTTTGATTTATCGTTATAAATACTATAAAAATATCAGATTTTTATAATTTTTAATAATGTGTAACTAAAGATATCGTCATGAATGCTATAAGAATATCAGATTTTTATAATTTTTAATAATGTGTAACTAAAGACATTCACATTGCAAAACGTGCAGAGGCGTTTCTAACGGGGGTGCAGGGGGTTCATCTGCACCCCCTTTTCCCGAAAATAATTACAATTTTGTTTAATAAATAAGCACATAAATTATGTGGGTCTAGGGGTAGTAAAGACTATTTTTTAGTTAGAGGTCATGGGTTCAATTATTGTATTGAACAATTTTTATCCAATATCATTTCACCAGACATTTTGTTCAACTAAACAAAATTTTATTCATAAAACTCGATATTTTCATTGTTAGAAAATTTTTACGCACCCCCGAACCTCTAATCCTAGAATCGCCTCTGAAAACGTGTCTCGACAAGTGTGATAAAACAAATGTTATCTACGATTTGGATGAGAGAGAATATTTTTGTGTGATATTTATCTGTCGTCTTATACTTAAGATGGATGGTGCCGTCTTAGTGAGAATTTCTGAAAGAAATTGTGATATCTCGGATTCTTGTGAGAGAGTCGTGTCAACCATGGAAGTATGCTAACACACAACTGAGGATGGTTTGTGTGGAATAAATTTGTCGTTTGGTTTTGGCACTAACTTATATTTACCATAAATAGTAATTCTTCCGTCTCGATCAGTTATTGTCCTTTGGTTTTGGCACAAAGACCAAGGAAAGAGGAGAGGGTTAATTATAAGATGACAAGTGGATTAAATTGAGTGTGAAGGAACAAATTGCTCATCAAATGCAACCCTAAAATAAAAAGGATAACAATTGACCGAGACACCAAAAATAGAACAGGACAACAAATAATCGGAGCAGAGGGAGTAATATATTTTCGTAGGTATACCAAGTTTATTCATACATCAAGCTAAAATAATAATAATTAATAGTAAATACAATAGTATGAATGTAATTTTACAATCCAACATCATAAGATTACAACAATTATGTTCTTAATTTAAAAGAATACACCAAGTATACTTTGTTATATGCAATAAAAAACAATTTAAATTAATCAAATCATGGTCTTCGGTCCACAAAAATAGTACGCTTACGGTCTTCAATCCGGTCCGGTCTGGTCTGGTCTGGTTTTGAACCGATGCTCAGCCCTATGCATAGCTACACATGCCATAGTTGCAAAGACTCCCTCTTTTGCATTTGTTATGACAACTTCCACAATTCTTCTTATCATGCAAAAGATTAATACATTTCCCATTGCAACAAATTTCAGGATACTTACATTTTAATCCACACATTCCACAATTAAGATTATCATTCTTCACATTGACACATTTCTTCTTGCAACAATCTTGACCCGGGCTACCTTTAACATGACAAACCCTAGGAAACTTGTCACATGTCAATTGACCTCGTGGTGGCCCGGCCTTGAACGGGTTTCGACCATATGGGAAGTGTTTCTTAGGACCCAAGAAAGGACTCGACCCTGTATACCAGGGACTGGCTCGAGTTTCTTGAGATTCATTAGGGTTAGGGTTCAGGACATTGTCTGGTTTGGCTTGGGATGGCGAATGTGCCATTAAGAAAGTAATGGTGACCGCGAAAACAAATGTAAATGTAAGAGTATTCATATTGTATCTTGTAATAAGTTTTATGATATGTATTTGTAGTTTTGTTTGAAATGGTTGATGATAAAATGAAGTATTTTAAATGTATATATATAGGCAAGAAATAAAGAGTATTTGTGATTGTGAATGTCTAGATTGTATGCTTAGAGGATAGATTTCAAAGGGTTTTAGGCGGGTTGAGCATAGTGGGTTGGTCAATTTGAAATTAAATACCTTAATCAAATTTAAATTAGGCTATGTTTGGTTTGCAAGAAAACTTGTTTGAAAAATACAAGTAATTTATATGGAATATTGTTCAATTTAGGTAGAGAAACAATAATATATGGGAAAATGTATGTGTGCATAAGATGTTTCACTAGAAGGCTTATTTTAATTTCCGAATTCAAAATACTAAATTTCAATTTCTCGATAGAACTAACTGAAGTTGAGTTCAACTGAACATACTGAATGAAGTTATGTTGAACTAACTGAACTAAAGTAAGCTGAGATTAAGTATCGAGTCATACAATCATACTCTAATATGTAATGTTTTTCTTTTTAATGTGCATGGTCGATTTTTAAACATGAATGTAAAACATATCGAAATTCGTGTACCATATATAACTTAAATAATCTCTCTATATATCTTCTCTAAATTTTTATACATGTAATGGATAATATCAAAATTTATGCAAAATGGTGTCACGATCCAACTAAAGTGATGGGCAAGTTGGATAATGCATGTCAAATACAGTTTACAAAGTATGATGAAAAATGAAAATATGATATGACTAAAAAGAAAAGAAATCCAATTAAAATAATGGAAAAGGAGGAATTATTTGATAATGTCAACGAATTAGGATAATATTTTCACGTACGCAAATGTAGAAGGTCAAACATACATACATGAAGCTATGTAAGTACCTTCTTCCTAGATGGACCAATGGAATATAACCTAACTAAGATATTTCACAAATTCTGATGGAAGACGGACATTATCCGTTACAAACTGAAAACGGATAGTGCTTCTCTCACAAAAAGAAAGTGGCATTATTTATGGGGTGCTCAATTTCTCCTCCACTTACCCTCCCACTTGCGTTATTGTGAGATGGACACTGTCCGTCTTTAAGTTGTGACGAATAATGTCCATCACAAGCAAAACGCTTTGAAGATATTTAATCTTTGATCCTCCTTCACTCCTTCAAATTATAGTTATAGAAGCACTCACAAGTTGAAGTTTGAAGGCTGATGAACTCATAGTCAGGGAGGGGCTAGCAGTTCACTTTTTTCGAGTTTCTCTTAAACCATTACTCGTTCGCGCCGCTGAAATTTTTCACCCTGGCCACTAGGATTAATTCGGAACTTTTGCTTAAATGGGGCTCAAACCCAAACTATTTAACAAAATGGGGCGGGTTTGAAACTATTTATCAAAAATGGGTCCACGTCACTAATTCCGCGTATTTCCTTTTTTTTTTATAAAATTTGAGGTATCTCGCTGTCTGTGACAGCGAGAATGTGCAAAGCCATACAACCAGAAACAATCAAAATGCAAAAAAATTGAGCTTGTTTTTGTATTTGGCACCGTAATATCTCGCTGTCTGGGACAGCGAGATATTAGGAAGCTCAATTTTTCAACTTTAAGGAGATGCGCGAGTTTGGTAGGAATCTCCGTAGCTGGGCAAGTGAGACTCAGATAGAGAAACAGASAAGAACTCGGTAGCTTGGAAAATACAAGAGCAATAGGTCAACAAAAGAATATGCAGGCTTGGGGTGAAAGAAATAAAGTTGTGGCTGGATACGTATACTCTTCTTCCTAATTACTCATTTTTATTGGGTGCATGCTGCATCTTGAATTCAATTTAAGAACATAAGCCCCTTTGGTTTGGCATGGGGAAGAAAAGGATGATTCCCTTAATCGACAAGTTGAAATGCACCGTGCACATAMATCAATTTGCAAATAATACTTCTTGGAGCATAAGTGCATGCTTCAACATCCCATCTTCACCAAAAAGTATAGTTCAACAGGCACATTCATGATTCATAGACGCAAAAACCGATCAACAAAATACTGGGAGAAATAGACAGTCCCAGAGCAACTGCAAGTTCAACAGACACGGATGCTCTGGTAATGACTTACAGAAGCAGGCAAGGTTGGCTTCAAACCTATTTCTCTAAAAAGAAAAGACGCAGTGGATCCCGTGATACCCTCAAAACTGACTTCACGGAGGTGATCCAATTTGTAGTTGTAGTTGAAGTCAAAGACGCGCTGGCCAACATTTTCACTTGGATTAATCTGCAGTTAGAAGTAAATCATGTAAGATGAACAAAATGAATATATGACCACATGCATAAGTTCAGAAARAAATAAATATAAACCTGATCTTGCCTTAATGAAATATCGAAAGTCTTAATGTAGGGACAACATTCAATCATGGACAAAAGGTAATGAAAAACGGCAACATCATTCAAATTTAGGTAACTTAGACACAGTTGTCTAGGTGGTTGAATGTAACCGATGTAGATCTCATGTTGCCACCAGCAGCMAAGAACTTTCATGCACAAGCATTTCTCGCTGTCCAGGACAGCGAGTATGTACTGGTGCAGCTTTTAGTTTGCATTCTAGTTGTTTCTGCATTTTGCCCTCTATAGATTCTCGCTGTCCGGGACAGCGAGATATGTCAATTTAAAAAAAAAAAAAAACACGGAAATGCTGACGTGGACCCATTTTTGGTAAATAGTTTAAAACCCGCCATATTTTGTTAAATACTTTGGGTTTGAGCCCCATTTAAGCAAAAAGTTCGATTAATTCCTTACTCCGCCACTGCTTATTAGTCTACTATCGTGTCATACTTTTCATTTAATGAACATGAATGCTAATTAACTTACCTAAGTTATATCTTCTAATTTCCTAACATTATTTGTTTTTTTTTTTTCGATATTCAACGTAAAAACGGAGAAAGTAGTTGTTTTTCAACTAGAAATTTCATTTTTCAGCGAGAGCAATAACTCTTGCTAGCTTCCGCCTGACTCCACCACTACCGACTATTACACTTCTTCGAGTACACATAAAAAGTTTTCCTCCCTACTAATTCCGCCTGACTCCCCTACTATCGAGTACCGATAGTATTGTTCTATTGCTTATTACGGAGTACCACGATGTTTGCGTCTAGTTAAGACAAAGGTGCCTCTAATGCATAAAATTATATTCCGTAATATAATTTTAGCTAATACTTAATGTAAAGTGTACGATATTCGATCCATATTAATTAATATTTCCGATATTCGGTTCATATTAATTTATGATTTTGTCACGTTTCATTTTACTAATACACTCAATTTTTCTCGTTTTTTAAATTGCTTTATTTGTCACATTTAATCGCATGTTAATTATAATACAAGACTACACTTTGTTTATAAATTATTTTGTATAGCACAAAATTAGAACTATGTACCCGCCTAAAATCAAGTATTTCGATTCGATTTTGATTTAATCTCATTTAATTATTAATCATATTTATGCAACATTAAATTTGTCCAAACTATATATATTCACATTATTTATACCCTAGCAAATCAAATTCTATAGCTAATTAAACTCATTCTACATTCAATTCTAGCTATAGAAGTTCTTCAATCATTTAGTAAATTATACCCTCCGTCTCAATCAATTATTTACATTTTTTATTTTAATTATTTGTTAGAATTATTTTAATCAAAGGTAAACAAACGATTGAAACAAACGGAGTAGTTATCTAAAGTTCTAGACAACATGAACAACATTAAGGTCTTGATTAACTTAGTCGTTGTCGTCATGTCCGTCTTCATCTTCATCGCGCTCACTCTTCCCTTGGCCGAAGCCACAAACCGCGATGAAAAATTACATAAGCTACAAGCTACAAATTCACACAAAAAACTTAGTATTTTCTTAGGTCCTAAGAAACAATCATCTTATTATTATCCAATGGGAAATTCTCACCTGTACCCCTCTAGTATGGGTTAATTCCACTTGTACCCTTACTTTTCAAGAAAGCTCACTTATACCCTCTAATTTACTAGTTTAGTCTCACTTATACCCTTTTATAGCCTAATCTCACTTACACCCCTACTTTTAAGGAAAGTCTACACTCAAACATCTAGTTACATAGGAATCATGACCATAATACTAAACACCAACAATTAAGATGTTAAGTGAATTCTCGTTTGTCATTATAAAGTGGAGAAGAAATGTTAAGTACCGTTAAATAAGATGTTAAGGGCTATGTAAACAATATGAAGAAGAGTACCGTAATTGAGATATATATTTATTTTCTCTTCAACAAACATTGTTTTTTCGTCAAAATTCATTTTATATGACTACAATTTATCTTCAACATTCATCTTTTACCCTTCTTCCCCACTTAATCGATCAATATTCATCATTTACTATACTTAAGGTGTATAAGTGAGAATAATTAGGAAGTTGAAGGGTACAAGTGGCTTTTCCTGAAAAGTAAGGGTACAAGTAGGATTAGCCCATACTAAAGTGGTACAAGTGAGAATTTCTCTTATCCAATTAACGGTCCACGACCACGAGGTTATAAGCCTTTGATATCAATGTGCAACAAGTTGATTTGGATATGTCTTATTGATGGAAGCCCCGGAATTAATTGTTGTAACAACAGGTGTGTAAATGTTAAGACAGATACCTTCAACTATGGCGGATGCGGGTTAAGGTGCAAATTTCCCGAAACGTATTGTAACGGGAAATGCGTGGACACATTTGTTGATGCACATAATTGTGGAAGTTGTCATAGCAAATGTAAGAAAAAGGGTACGTGCTCTTACGGTTTGTGTAATTATGCGCAGATTATATTCCGCATATATATTTATGTTATGTATATGGAATATTACAAAGAATAAATTGGAGTATGTAACAAAGTGGTATATGCATTCGATGTATTATTGAAATTTGAAATATTGAGTTCTTAACAATAAAAAATGCGAATTGAAGTTATTCTCGAGTTATTGTTCTGTTTTAATTATATCAAATACTCCGTAGAATCATAACTCGTGACTTCTTGAGTTGTGACTCCGAACTCAGAAACCGTCTGTGTAATTTGAGGACATTTTTGTTCCGGGATTCTGAAATCTCGAAAACTGTGTATTAATGTATTATACTCTATTTTGAGCCGTTCGGGAGGTTGTACTGGATCGTGTTTTTGTTTCATCTGATTTTTCTACCACGTGTCCAGGGTAGCTTCAAGAGTTACTCTATTCAATTTTAGCATAAAATAACAAGTATTAAACAAATTTCAAAGATTATCCGATTTTCGTCTGTGACGTGTTTATCGCACACCGACGACCTCAAATGTCATCCGTTGCCCCCATAAAATTTGTAAGGTTGTTTTGTCCGAACTGAGAAACCGTTCATGTAATTTACGAACATTTAAGATCCGGGACCCTGAAATCCCAAAAATCATGTATTTATACACTCCATTTTGAGCCGTTCGAGAAGTTGTACCGAGTCGTGTTTCTATTTGTCCTGATTTTTCTACCACGTGGCCAAGGTAGTTCCAGGAGTTAACTTATTCAATTTGAACATCAAACAACAAATATTAAACAAATTTAAACGATTATCCGATTTTCGTCTGGACTTGTTTATCGCTAACCGACCGCCTCAAATATCCGTTGCTCCGTAAAATTTGGGACGTTGCTTTGTCTGACTTGAGAAACCGTCCTTGTAATTTACGAACATTTTTGTTCCGGAACACTGAAATCCCGAAAACCGTGTATTATACACTCCATTTTGAGCAGTTCGGGAAGCTTACCGGGTCGTGCTTCTATTTATCCTAATTTTTCTACCACGTGTCTAAGGTAGTTTCAGGAGTAACCCTATTCAATTTTAGCATCAAATAACAAGTACTTTCTCCATTCTCCTTTGATGTACCCATTTTCCTTATTGGGCCGTTTCATTTTGATGTACCATTTGGTTTCTTTCTATTTATGGATACATAAAATGATCAAACTATCCTTGTTACCTTTTAATATTTACATGAAATGCCACTACTTAACATACCTAATTATTCTATAATCTAAATTAACCTAATCTATTTATCTAAATACTCCATCCATTTTTTACCCATTTCCCACCAGAATTCAATATACCCACCCATATTCCTCGTTAATTCAAAAGCAAACCCTCTCTATGTCCTCATAACTCCTCACCTTCTCCACCCTCTAGATCTTTCTAAAAGAAAACCCTAAAACTTCTTCCACTTTCCTGCGTCGTTGTCCATATCCTTATCCTCTAAACCTCTATCTACTTCTTGACAAGGCTAAAGTCATATCACCTATATCAAAGTAAACCTAAATTATACTAACAAAATAGCTAGTGATAAATCATGATCGAAGGGAGGCGGTTGTTTTATCTGTTAACTGATTAATTTGTCTAAAGGTAACTAATTGCTTGAAGAGTTTGTTTGTTTGGTTTCTACTAACTAAATTGCAAGTGAATTAAAGAGTCGTAAACAATAAAATTAAAGAGTTTAGGGATCAAGTTCACTAGGCAGTTATTCAGGGTAGATATAATTCATTGATTGAGCAATTTAACTGTTTAAGGTCATAAGTCGGTCGATCCAATTATGAACTTTAGATCTAGTCTAACATGCGGTCGCTATCATTAAACTAGGTATATTCAATTGTTGTAGCCTTTACTAGTCTTAATCCGGTCGGTAGAAATCCTAGTATGCGAGACTAATCAATTAACTCTGGTCAGTAATCAATTAATTAAGATTAAAGCAACAATTGAACAACAGCTTAAAGCAATTTAACAATCAATTCATTAGTTAGTCCCCTTCTAACAACCTAGATCCCTTTTCACCCTAGATTGGAGATTTAGCTACTTATAATAAAGGAATTAACAATAATAACAAGATTAAAAGGCATAATTGAAATCATAATTATTAAGACAGATGGATAATAAACTAGTAATAATAAAGATACGAACTTAATAGAATTGAAGAACAATAAAGTTGGCATAGAAATATTACCGAATTAAAGGAATTAAGAACAAAGTAGATCCGCAGTAATAAAAATAGCTAAACTAATCTAGAGTTTTTATGAAAGTAATTAGGGCAAAATAAGGCATCCTCAAAGTGTTTTACGAGTTTCCTATTTATATTACAATAAAACGTAATTTAGAAATTATCCGGAAATATCCTCAACCAAGTGAGTACTCGATCGAATATGCTCCACTCGATCGAGTTTGGTGAGACTCGATCGAGTTTCCTCTGCTTTCAGCTCTCTTTTGCAAAATCTTTTACTTCTCTTCTTTTCTTCTTCTAGAATTCCGTGCTTTTACTTTGTGTGTTCCGTCATGTCAATCCCGTGGTGTTATTTTCCCATCTCTTGTTCCACAAATGCCTCATTTCTGCATTTAAACACCAAATAACGACAGTATCGATATTCTAATGTAATTGGCATATTAATGACATAATTAGCACGAAATCTATACAAAAAACAGTTAAAGGGAGGCATAAATGTATATATAAACATGATTCATCAAACTCCTCCAAACCATCTCTTTGCTTGTCCCCAAACAAAGCACACACATAATACAAAGACAAACATACAAATGGTAAATGAACAACTCAGAGCTAATGTTAGTGCACATACAAATCTCAAGCTATGCACATCTATAACAAAGTAATGACATAATTGTACCAATAAAACAAATTCATCGGCACGGATAATAGAAAACGCAGCTCAAGCCCAAGGTTTATATGACA
>VHZZ01001087.1:103719-114221 GCA_009801015.1 Silene noctiflora | reverse complement strand
AGCTGACAAGTATTGCCAATGAATATCCCTAGTATATTCCTTAAAATGAGATTTAATATGTACACGCACTATTGTGGAGGACACCTACCCCAACATATCTATCATGTTTTTTCTATGTTGATCATGCATAAACCCAATTGAGACTCTAGGATTAGAACCATTTTCCCTCTTAGGTCGATCCTAGGATAGGAAAATGGTGTTCACTATGTCCGATTTAAGTATCAGGTGGTTCTGCCGAGGTTAGCAGCTGCCTACTCACCATTTCGTTACTGACTTATGGTGGGTTTGTAGTTATCTAACAACATGGGATCATTGGCATAGACCCATCTTTAGAAGACTGACCGAGACATAGACGAGTCTAGGTTTATGCATTGAATCCCTAATATGTGAATGATTAAGTGCTATGTGATTTCCCAGTCGTAATTTCAAAATCGAGTTTTTTTTTTTAAAACCCCGTCATCTTTTAAAATGACCGTCTATTTAGTCCTTTTTTTCAAATTTTAAGTCCTTTTTTTCAAATTTTAAGTCCAAATTTTCGAACCTTCAAACCATATTTCAATACCGAACTTTTGAACTTACCGCTTTTGAAAAAAAGATCTTTTTCAAGCTGAAATGCTGCCCGTTTAGGATTAGAAAGTCCTGAACCTTTGAACTTACCTCTTTTGAAAAAAAAATGTTTTCAAGTCGAAGTACTGCTGAATTAGGATTAGATTTTTTTGACCAAAAATAGCCTTTTATAAGTTGGCATGCTGCCCATTTAAAAGCTTATTTTGATTCAATCCTCTTCAATTTCAATTTCCGATGAACCATGTTCCGAACCTAACCTAAACTTAGAATAGAACTTGAGCCAGTTGGGTCAAGTTTAGCTTAGTTAGGCTCAGGGTTTGTCTATGTCGGCCTTGTTTAATCTTTTCTAAGGTTTAAGTGAACCAAGTCTGTCTAGTACACAAACCTAGTAGGTTACCCAAGCCACCTCTTGGGTCCAAGTCAAGTATGTCGACCATTTGGTCAAAGTCAAACCACAAAACATCTCTATTAGGATACTAGAGACGTTATGTTGAATCCATAGACCATGTTTGGTCTAATCACGGACAGTCACACTGAGTCGATGCCAGGTCCAAGTCAAGAAGCTAGTTGTGTCAGGTCATAGTCCTGGTTAGGTCTAAGACCCCTTCCTACACGTGTGACCCCCTACGAATGAGCCACTTAGCTCGTTTCCTGGGTCTAAGTCCGTCTTTGAGTGAGGTCTTACTCAAAGGTCATGTCTATGAGTCGATTCCTTATTTGTGCAGGTATTTTGATTAAGATATTGATTAGTTTGGGATTTCTTTATAGAAAAGGCCGGCCAAGAATAGGAAAATNGATATTGATTAGTTTGGGATTTCTTTATAGAAAAGGCCGGCCAAGAATAGGAAAATGACTACTGAAGCTCTTGTGACCAAACTGAGTGAGACTCTGGAGCAGCTCATGGCTCGATTAACTGAAATCGAAGCCAATATTTGTGACGAGGTCCCTATAACCACCACCAGAAATGTTTGAGTTTAAAAGGCGATTCAAGCTCGTTGAACACCAATTGAAGCTCTCTCATGGAGAGAGGATCTATTAAGAAAATTCTAGGGCCTATGCTCCGGTCCAAGATGAGCTCCCACAAAAACTTCGTACTTATGGATATCCCTAAATTTAAGGAAATTGAAAACCCTCTACAACACATTAGGTCCTATAAAGAGCACCTTGCTTTGAAAAGTGTGCACGCGAGCATGCTAACTACCATCTTCGCCCAGTGTTTGTAGGAACATCAAAAGGCATGGTTCTACAACCTAGATCTGAAGAACTAACCCACGTTCGAAGATCTAACTACCGAAATTTATAGGGATTAACCTGACAATGCCGAGATCGAAACAACAATGAGAACTCTCGAGGTCATGACACAAAGAGAGAAAGAGGGCTTCACTGAGTTCTTGGCCCGTTGGCGCACTGGAAGCGTGAAGCTAACCAAAAAACCCGACGAAGTCGATATGGTCGATAAATTCATGAAAAATCTCCAACCATCTTACTGTAATGAGATAAAGTACCAAAACTTTAGCACATTCAAGGATCTGACCTGAACCGGGAGGAAAATCGAAGATGACCTCCGTGCTATAGAAGTTGCTAAGCCAAAGTGGTACCCTGAAGCTTCTTCTTCTAAATCAAAAGCACCTACCAGTGTTAATCACATTCTAGTGTAGACACCACAAATTGTATACTAGCGTTAGGGGTACCCGATGATGAGGCTAAAAATTAACGACTGAATTGAAAATTGACTTTGTTATAATTAAAGGTTCTTTATGCTTATTTTCCGAGGAACTACTTAAAATGGCATAAAACTAGTCATAAATATCTGATCCACTGTAACCTAACATTACCATTAATTACCCGTCGTTTGTTAAGAGGCCCAAAGTAAATAAGGAAACCCACCTTGTTACTAGTCCATGAAGTTGTCATAAGAAGCAAGTCCATTACAGGTCAAGTTAATGTAGCGTATTGGGGTTGGACTGAAACTATAAGCCAGAGAAGCTTACAATTGCAGTGCAAGACTCAGAAAACACTCAATGAATTACCTAGGTACAGTACAATGTTGAGATTTATTAAAAATAGCAAATGACCTTCTAAAATTATGAAACTTGGTGAGAATTTAGTCAAGAGGGTAAAATGAAACTGTACCAAATTTGGTGATTTTAGGTGGAATCTAAGTATTTTAAAAATTTGCTGCAAGACAGACACTGTGACACTAACTCTGCATTTGACTGTATATGGATAGAACATTTCTCTAAGCACTAAACCAAAGAGAAAGGGATGTGACTCAGCTCTCAGCACACAACAAAGTACCTGAATGCACTAACCCAGCACTAATGCACACAGCCAAGAGAAGAATTTACAAAACAAAGTTCGGTAAATTTGAATTTTTAATCAAAATAGTTTGTCCCTTCTCATTGATGTTCTTGCCCTTAAATAGACCACTAAATTAAGAGTCCAGCCAGTATAATCACATGATCCTAAGGCTCAGATTGATCCTTAGAATACGTACAAAATAACAGTCACAAATTGGAATTGGAAATAAAACAATAAAGCATAAAGCATAAAGCAGTTTTGCAGGGATTTTGTTTGCTTGCTACAACTGTACAGTTGGCTTGTTCAGGTGCATTAAAAGGTTTTGGCTTGTTTTGATGCCTTTTCTGCTATCTCGCAAGGTGCTCCTTGATGAGGCTTGAGCAAGGACAAAAAGTAGGGACCCTTTGGTAAGCAATATAACAGATGACACTAGATGATAATCTCCTGCAATTCTGTTGCTTCTGTCTGCTGTTTGTTGCTAATGTTGTTGTTAATGCTTTGTTTACTGGATGATTAACTACCTAGCTAAGGTAGACCTTTTAGAAATTGGCCCTGCTATGTACAATGTGTTATTTGGACTGTCAATTGCTACCTACTTTTGGGCCGGTTATTATCGGGTCTAGTCATAGTAATGTATTAGTTTGATTTTGAAAACTATGTTTTTTTTTCGTGATCTTTAAGACTATGTTTTGGTCGTCTTATGAAATGTATGACGAACGACCTTTGTTGGGTTGTTGAATTCGGACAATGTATGACGAACGACCTTTGTCGTGATTTCTTATGAATGTGATCTGTTTGGTTGAATGGCCTCTATTTTGGTAAGCCATATCTATGAATGGCCTCTGTGATCTGTTTGTATTAGCAGCAACGTTTTTCAATTTTTTTTAAAAAAAATACCCAAAAGAAAGGACAGCGGATAAATAATAGTTTGATGTACAAGATCTTTAAAGAACATGGGCTTTATATAAAACTCTGATGTACATAATTAAAATAGACATGGGATTAGTTTGGAAATCTGATGTGCATTACATATATGCACATCGGATATACACAAAAATCTGATGTGCATATACTAATGGACATCGGTTTTAAATCCGATGTCCATTACCCACCATATGGACATCACTGAACTCTACATCGGAGCATAATCCGATGTCCATATGCCAAAAAGTCCGATGTCCATGACCGTTTTTGTAGTAGTGTAGTAACAAAGGTGGCACACYAAAGTGTGAAAAATAGGACAATGACCTAGTCTATATACTACAAGAATCCTCTAATATGCAAATACCTCCCCGGCAACGGCGCCAAAAACTTGATGTAGTCTTAAATACCTCGCAAGCGTACGATGTCATGTAGCACTTTGAGGGTCGAATCACGGGGAGCTAAATGCACTACTAGACTATTCAACTAGGAAAGTAAAGCTAGGTCGACAAGCAAGAGATTTTGATTTAAATAACTAAATAACTAAAATATTTAGCAAATAATAAGCAAGTGATTGAATTAAACTAAATGCAAAAGAAGGACAAGGACGTATTCAAATGATAAACAGCCTAGGACCCAAATTTTCTCCATTTATTTTATAGTAAATTGTCATGACACCCTCCAATCGGCTATTCGGGTGATACGTGAGGGGCAGATCGCTCTAATTCGCCTAGAACCTCCTTCTCGGGTTCTAACAAGGACACTAGGTCACCCAAACCCCCTCCTTTTTGGTCTCGGGGGTCGGAATACTTAGATAAAACCTCGAATACCCAAGGAACATGCGCTTTCCCAAGGTACCCTAAGTTCTCCTAAGTCTAATTGGCCCAAATCTAGTTCCGGGTCATCCAACGCGTCCTCTCGGCGGTTGAATTCAGACCCAAGGTTTAGAGGCACCCTTCGCTAAGTTCTTCCTTTCGGTCTCAACTAGGGTAGGCAATGTAAACGAGTAAGGGGTACCGATTCCCGAACTAACCAACTCTCGTTGGTGGACAAGGGTCACAAACCAAACAACACCCAAACTCAAACAATTAACATGCAATTCCTCCAACCAACCTCCACTAGTCCTCCCCAATAACTAATCACTCAAGGAGTCAATCAAACAAACCACTCATTAGGAGAAAAATCGAGTCCTAGTTAAAGGACTACTCACTAGTCATGTTTGTTAAGACAACATAAGAAATAAAGATTAAAACTTGGTAAATAAACATTTTCGAAGATGAACAATTACTAATTAGCATGCAAATAAACAAACAAGGATGAGAAATTACTAATTAAACTATAACAATAACCAACAAAGCCTAAAGATAGAATCTTTAAGTATAAATGAACAAACTTTCACACAAACACATTCGATGCATAGAAGGAAACAAATAACTAGATGAAAACAACAAGTAAAGAAATGAAAGAAAAGTAAACAAATGTAAACAATGCAAGACAAATGTAAAAAAAATGAAAATCAAACTAAAAGGGAGAAAGTTATACCAACAACAAGGGAAAGATTAAGTCTTTGATTAATAAATGAAGAAATCTTTGAATATCTTCTATTACAAACCAATACCCAAATGTAAACTATTGAATGCTTACTAATTAATTAAGTAATTAAGGCTTTAACTAAGGAATAATTAAGGAAAGTTGCACAACTTGGGCTGAAACTCGTCTTCAGGTGTTCCCAGCCGGTTGACCGGCCGCCGGTGGCCGCGCTAGCTGGGAACCTTCTGTATCATTTTCGCAAATGAGGAAGTCATCAGGTATGCACATCCGGTCAGCCGGCTTCCGATGGGCTGACCGGCTGCGAGTCTTCTGTAAGAGTTTGGTGAAACTGGGATCAATAGGTATGCATGGTCGGTCAGCCGGCTGCCGGTGGGCTGACCGGCTGGGAGGTTCCTGTAAGTTTTCCCAAAATTATTCCAATTCTGATTCTCCTTGAGTTCTCGGTCGGTCGGTGGGCTGCCGGCTGCGATGTCCTCCATGCTTCCTTCAGCTCTAGCCAAGTAGGGGGGTCCCCAGCCGACTGGCCGGGTGCCGGTGGCTTACCGGCAGGGAAACCTTCTACATATTTTTCTTCCTCTTCTTCCTTCTTTCCTATTCCAATGACTTTACTTGTTTCCAATTTCTTGTTTCTGTCTTAATTCCTGCAAGACGCAATAAAACTCAAAGAACGGGGAATTTGGGATACAAAAGCATGTAAAGGTCGTAAGACTGCGCTAAAACGGGTCAAATAATGAAGGGAAAAATGATTAAATAAGCATATATATAAATTCCCAAGACTTAAGCTTTACTCGTCCTCAAGTAAGCCACAAATAGAACTAAGACCCATAATGAAACAATTAATGACTAAGCTAATTGATAAGTGCTTTATTTATATATTTTAACCCCTCGGATTAGCTCTATTTTTCATGTCATTTAGCACTTATCTTAGTGCTTTTGAGCTAATGTTGTTATTCTAGTTGCATTTGCTTGTTTCAACATGTTTTGTAGGTATTTAGGCTTCTAGGAGCTAAAATATACTGAGCATGCAAGCTAGAGTACAAGAGCTAAGTCAAGAGCACGTATTGGACCATGTGTGGAATTTTGCATGGGTTTTTACATAGAGATTTGTTGGATTAATGAGGAAATGCAAGTGAAGTCAAATGCAAAGTCTAGCCCAACAATTAAAGTCCAAAATGAAGTGGAGAAGCTTAGGATTCCAAGATCTTAAAATGCTAGGGTTGAAGGTCTTAAACCGGGTGATTAATCGTCCATTAATACCTTTACATTGGATTCCTTAGCATTTAAGTGTAGAATTAAGGAAAACGGGCTAGAAAACCACGACCCTGATCGGGGTTAGCGCCCCCGATCGGGGCCATAGCTCCCAAGTTCCATCCGTTTCAAGTCGATTTTACTATAAATAGGAGGCCTCCTCTACAACTTTTACACACCCTTCCTATACATATTATTCTCTCTAAATAATAGTAGTTAGTTTAGTTTAGTTTAGTTTAAATTATTTTAGATTAGTATTTCATTTTTATTACAAACATTTCTTTTATCAAGTTCAAGTTATTCAAGTTAAATTCCAAGTTATATCATATTGCATTGTTCATCAATTTCATTTACGGTAATCCTTTCTAATTTTCATTTTATTTATGTTGTTTACTTTGTAGTTTTATATTTCATTTACAAGTTTCATTCTACGTTATAGTTTTACATTATGTTTGCATGTTTATTTCCACTTAGCATTTGCATTAGTTATTCCCTTCATATGAGTAGCTAGAATGCCTAGTCTAGGGATTAAGGGAGTCATGTATAATTGATAAATAAAACAAGTTGTTTAATTGGTTGTTCACTTATCATCTCTACCATGTTTGCTCGTAATGTTAGTTTACGAWTAGTGGCCATAATCWTGGACTAAATTCGCTATACATTCTATAAGTCGAGAGGCACAGAAATGTATTAGAACTAGCATGCGTAGTGGATCGACCTAGCTCATAGTAAAAGTTTGTTAGGACCCGATTTAAGGCTTGATACTAATAGTGAAAGATGGGTATCTTTAGGCCTAGATGATTACTTGTGACAAACTAGTTTAATAACTATTTAAATATTAACTTGCATGTATGAACCGACCCCCTAGACTTATTTTACTTTATTGTTTACATTTATATTTACTTTGCATAAATCAACCAACCTACATAACTCATGATCGACCGAGATAAAATTCGTCCCATAACAACTTTTAACAACCACCGTACTCCATGTGGATTCGACCCCTAAATACGACATTATTTTGTGTTGCTATGGAATTTATTTTTGATAGGTTGGCGTTGACCTCGTCAAATTTTGGCGCTGTTGCCGGGGAGCACGGTTTTGTTTGTTGTTTAGTTGTTGGATTTTATCTTATTTTGTCCTAGGGAACACTTGTTCGTTAGGATTTATCTCACCGTTTTCTTGTATTTTTAGTACTTATTTTGTAAGTATTAAAACTTGGCATTTCATAATGATGGATCGATTTATCCCACAACAAGAGTATGAGCCTTTTTACGACTATCTCAATCGATTTTATGCCTATGTCGGTGGTCTCCATTCTCTTGGATGCACTTTTAGTTAACTCCACTTAGGCCACATTGTTCTTAATGGCTTAAACTTCGAGGCATGGGAAATGGCTCTTTACTTGAGCAATGGGAACGTCTACAATATGGTTGGGACGGAGGATCTAAGTAATTTGTTGAATTACATGGCCTCCGAATGTCGGGAGAAAGCTCGCCGACAAACTTTGTCGCCAGATTTTGAATAGGGTTTTTATGGCAGTTTGATGAGGTTCTATCAAATGCTCAAAGAAATGAGTGAAGCAAGTGATCAAATGATCTCTACTTATCCGCCCTCCCAATGTGAGCCTATCATCTCTCCTCTTACCCCCCTACATTCCCAATGTGAGTCTCTACCGCTTAATAACTGTGACTTATTGGATGATAATGAGGATGGTCCTACTTTTTCTTGTAAAAGTCCCCCTAGTGTCATTCCAATTGATAATTTAGAGCCTCGTGTTGTGGAAACTGACCTTACCGTATATGACACGCTTCCCATTGACGATGTTGGGTCCATTCCTAGTGAGGATGAGGTATTGCCTCTACCTTACACCCATGTGAATCCTTTTGCGGAGGATTTTATCAACCCATTTGAGGTCAACGGAGGACTTAATGATGCATATTTAAAGGTTAATTGGGATCAACCCCCCATTTTTTATGAGTCCTCTACCCATACTTCTTTTTACCACCCATGTGAGACCATTTATGATTTTCATTTGTCTACTAAAGATTTAGTTTATGGTCTTAAGCATGAATCTCCATCTCTTACTGACGAGTGGAGTAATATGGTGGATTACTTTGAAGTCTTTCAAATGCGCTATGATGAGATATATCCTTCTTTACTTGCTATATTTCATGCTTATATCTTTTCTTTCGCTTACATTTGCTTTTGTATTGCTCATGCGCAGATGATGATAGGCTTCTACGGGCTTTAACGTATTTTTTTTAAACACAAATGCTCGTGATGTTACGACCCAAGTCTAGCGAGACTTTAACTTGCGCTTCTCAGGAGACAACCCAGGCTTTTTATGTCTTTGCTTTTATTTTGTTTATTTTTATTTGCATATAAATAATTGATTAATTTACATTTTAGCTAGGTAATGTTATGAGTTTGTTTTGAGGAATTTACAATGTAAATGGAGTGTTAAACGGAATTGCACGCGACCCCATGCTGAAACCCCGTTCGAGAACGTAACTTTCAAATTCAAAGACGGAAATAGGATAGCCCAAGTAAAGAAGTCAAAACGCGATGATCAGGTCAACCCCGATCGGGGTTGGGTGTTGCCGATCGGGGACGTATGTTTCTGAATTTTTGGCTTTTATCTCATTCTGTGTCTTAGCCAAAATCACTCTTATGCACAAGTAAGTCTATTTCGACACCTACTCTCTTCATTTCTTTATTTTTTCATTCAAATTCACAATCAAACATCATTTGGATCCCCCGAATGCATTCTAGCTTGGGGGGAGGGCTAGCTAATTAGTAAGTTTTTCATTTGAATTACATTTGCATGCTGGTTTAGTTTTGCATTCCTATCTCCCTATGTTGGTTTTTCTTATTTTTCTTTTTGATCTTTTCGCGGTTAATATTGTTTTACACATTGAGGACAATGTGTTGTTCTGGCTTGGGGGAGGTAATTCATTTGCATTATAGCTGTGATTTTTGCATGATAGTTAGTTTAGTTTTGCATGTTAGTTAGTTTGCATCTAGTTAGTATAGATTTAGTGAGAATTTTTGAAATAATTTGTGTTGCTTTTTGCTCTAATTCTTTGCTTATCCTACTTATGCCCTCTTGCTTTTCCCATTTTTAGCTTGATAAGCTTTTGATTCACTACTATTGACGGGATTTAGCATGCATGGAGTGTCTTGACATATTAGGTGGAAGATAGAAATTTGACCAAGTAGGCTTGATCTTGACTTTTGGCAAGCCACAAAATGGTAGAGTAGAGCCTCCTTAGGCCGGTGCATCAATACCCGGTCTCACTTAGGTGAGTGGTAGGTCTCCTTATGGTGTGCGTTACATCAAAACGCACAAGTATGGTCTTTAATTTCACTTCTTTGAGCATTACTTTCATTATTGTTATGCATTTTTTAAGCCTTTTACTTTGATAAATTGCCCATTTTTAGCCCCTTCACATGTTCATAATTCCCTTGTTACAATATAAATTTCCTACCCTTGTTAAGCTAGTAGCTATGTTTTGGTGCTGGGATGCTCATTTTGGGATGTTCTTTAAAGTTATGTCATTGTGAATTGGTTTGCCGGAATAGTTGTTATTTTCCGGATTTGTAATAAAAGAAAGACAAAAGGGAAAAAAAAAAGAAATGAAAAAGAAAAAAAAAAATGAAAAAAGAGAAAAAAGAGAAAAAAGAAAGAAAAGAAAAGGAAAAAAGAGATGTTGATATTGGAAGAAAGAAAGAAGAGGTTGAGTTAAGAACTTCTCATGTTTCATCAAAATATTTTGGAGAATTTTCTTATGCTTTGTAATGCAAGAAGTCATATTTCATTGCTTTGACTTCTAATTGGGTTATTTTGGTTTGGAATGCGAATTATTTCATATGGTTGTTGCTAGCTTGACCTTAGCTCCACAATCCATAAT
>VHZZ01001085.1:111421-122249 GCA_009801015.1 Silene noctiflora | reverse complement strand
GGTTTTCATCATCGTAAATAATATCCTTAAACCACTCATGAAAACGCTTGTTATGCTCATTTGCATACCACATTTCGGTCTTATTAGGGTGTTTTACCCTAATGTAACGCTGGTGTTCTGTGATGTATGAAGGCTGGACCTCGTCATCGTTAAAAAAAACGTATGTATGAGGTCTATGCCACATGTCAAGTGACATATCTTTATAAACACGGCCCCTTACACCTCTTCCTTTCATCCGGTCACAATAACGATTCTTAGCCACTCCAGTTAACTCGTCGAAAGACGGGTACGCGTAACAATATGAAAGAGCTTCATCAATAATAGTTCGCTCAGAAATACACCCTCTGGACGATACCTATTAGATGTGTAATCCTTGTAAAATTTCATCAATATTTCAAATGGATATTGATATCTAAAATACACTGGCCCGATACACAAAATCTGTCATACTAGGTAGACTGTCAAATGGACCATGATAGTGAAAAATGAGGGAGGAAAATACATTTCAAACTGACAAAGACTGGTGATGACGAGGTCCTGCAAAGAATCTGTTTCATCGGGATTGATGACTTTACTAGCAATTGACTGAAAGAAGATGCAAAATCTAGTTATTGCATATCGAAATTTTTTAGGTAGAATGGAATGAATGACCACGACTAATATTTGTTGCATCAATGTATGACAGTCATGTGACTTTAGACCAGTAAGTTTTAGGTCCTGCAACGATAAAAGGCTTCTAATATTAGATGAATATCCCTTTGGCACCTTAATTTCATGCAAGCATTAACGGGACTCTTTTTTCTCCTTCCTTGAAAGGGTATGAGCTGCTGGTGGCAAATAAGTCCTATTTCCTGATTTCTGAGCTGCCAGCTCAGGCCTAATACCTATCTCTGCCAAATCATCCCTAGCTGTCTTGTTGTCTTTTGTCCTACCCGGAACATTCAAAAGAATATTGATTATATTATCGCAGACGTTCTTCTAAATGTGTATAAAATCTAGACAATGTCTGACCGGGAGGTCACGCAAGTACGGAAGTTTGATAAAAAAAAATATGGATTTTTTCTTATAACCCTGAGTAGACAACTTAGAGCCCTTCTTCTCATACGTTATCTCAATATCTTTTACTTTTTATTACACTTCCATTCAAAATATTAGGAGATGCACGATGCTCGGACCGCCCATTAAACGCCATATGAAGCTTACGATAAGGATGATCACATCGTAACCCCCTACGATTTCCCAGGTACACATACTTTCGGGAATGCTTCATGTATTCTGATACAATATCCTCTCCACACAATGGGCAAGCCTCTTTCCCATGTACAGTATGTCCAGAAAGATCGTCGTAAGCCAGAAAGTCAGTTATTGTACACAACAACATTGCTCTCAGATTAAAAGTTTCCTTTCTATAACCATCAAAGACTTGTATCCCTTTATCCCACAAAATTCTCAAATCATCTAGAAGTAGTTCCAAATACACATCTATGTTATTCCTAGGTTGTCGAGGACCAGGAATCAACAAGGACAACATCAGATACTTCCATTTCATGCAAACCCATGGGGGTAAATTATAAATGGCCAACACTACTGGCCAAGTACTGTGTTGGGTTGTAACACCCCCATTTAAATGGAAGCCTTATCAAGACATTTCCGATTAAATGAGGCTGTCACCATCTCGATTTCTCGAGGCAATGATATATAATAAACGAACCAAGTACTTTATTAACATAAAAAGGTTTGAAAGAGATACATTGATAATTCTTACAAGACTGAAGCCGTCCGAAAAAGAATAAAATATTACAACAGGAAAACGAAGACTGAAGACCAAACTAATGACTCGAGGTGGTACTCTAGAATCAACTCCCGTCACGTCACGCTCCCATCCAAGCACGACAACCACAACAACACATGAACCTAATTAACACACTGCTCCCCATTCAAGCGGAAATCATTGAATGGACCATTGAATGGATCAACACAGGCCACCCTGGAAATAGGTGACAATTGAGATAAACACAACACGATCAGCTCGTGCAAACATGAGTAATATTAAAAGAAATAAAAGGAATGCGATGAACCGAAATAAAAATGTAATTCTCAATAACCAATACCACTGATGTAAGTACCAAACGTAAACCAATTCGCTTTGGCGCACGACCTCAACATCGTGTGGTTCACGACCACCCACAATCATTACCTTACTAGCAAAGCTCATTTCACCCACGGCACCGCAACGCCATCTGCTGGACCATGTCGCTTCGACTTCCACGTGCCAGGCCTACTAATTCATCAGGTCCACAACTGGAGCTGTGCCTGGCTCACCATCAACCTCAACCTCGCCCGCAGGCTTACGCATAATAATAATTAACAAGACCACAAAAGTAATAATAATATCTCCACATTAATTCAATAATTATCTAGTCGATAAGATATCATCACACTACCATCATTATAATATAAACGGAAAATTCACGTGGTACCCTTAAATTTTACCACTTTGTAAAATTTGTGTACATGATACCCTCCATGTTTGATTTTCATGCACAACATGCCCTTTTTGTCGCTATATAAAGACTTAATTGAGCATAACTCTTATACCGGAATTCAGAATCGACCAATTTTTTTCTAAAATGATTATCTCTTCATAATCTACGATTTTAGAAAAAAAAATTGTCCACTGACATTTTATAGGGTTTTTTTTTAACGTAAATCTCAAATCAACCATATCTTCGATCTTAAATTTCCGATTGACCATTTTCGTTTTATCAACTTATAGATCTCGAAGAGGTAATCAATTTGAATAAAAAAATTAGTCAATTCCAATTTCTGGTCTATTATTTATGCTCAATTGAAAATTTTAAAAACGATAAAAAGGGCATGTTGTGCTTGAAAATCAAATTTCAAGGATATTATGTGCACAAACTTAAAAAGTTGGGCACCACGTGCAAAATGGCAAAGTATAAGGGTACCACGTGAATTTTCCGTAATATAAAACCCGCATCCAAGTCTCAGTAGAAGATCGTCATATAATATCATCTCAACCTATCTTATTATAAGACCGTCACATTCTATTATTTCAGTCAAACTCATTACAAGACCGTTGCATACAACAATTATCGATAACTCACGTAAAACATTTAACATACAAGTTCAAGTAAATTACACGAGTTGAGTAGGGAAACCTACCTCAGCAATAATATCGTCGCAGCGGTAATCAATATTTAGCAAAGAGTCATTTAATCACCTTGAGCCTAATATAAATTATATTACGTAAATTAATTACCGTTTAAACAATAAAATACGCTATATACTATCACCCGTGACCCAAATTACTCGGCTAGGCCGCAACTAGGCCACGACATACAATTACCCGAGCCACAACCAGCCCTTTGCCCAGTCCACGGCCGGCCACACCGAGCCACGACCTAGGCCTAGGCCGAGACCGTGTCCTTCCCCAAGCAGCCCCAAACCCGACGTAGCACACCCCCACGACCAACCTGTCACCAACGCCACTATATTCGGAGTTTATAGGTCAAAACTGTCTCAAACAAAGTCATTAATCCGTCTTATTAAACTAATGGTAACAATTTTCACAAATACTATGCAACGGTTCATAATGAGCATGCATTGGTCAAATCGTATTCAAATACTGAGTTTTTAATTTATACGGTTTCCAATAAACTCCTATCTACTATATATACTAATTAATGAGCATGCATTCCTATTATAGTTATTTATAGCGTTTCCAATACAACTCTAGTTAAACTCCTATATAAATTAGAACCCTATTTAAACTTCTAATTACACAACAATCTAAAGTCTTCTTTTAATATATCAAATTATATATTCAAACCATGTATTCATTATGTCGTCTTATTCATCTGATTAAGGATCGTTCTTCAAATCTGATGAAGAATCGTGCGAACCTATTAAAGGTTCCGTACCCCAATCTAGATATATCTATGTTAAACCTTTCATGTGCATCATTCACGATTTATCCCCCTAATTTCGCTCGGTTTTACTTGTTTATTGCACTATTATTAGTGTTTTTGTGAGCTAATCCCGTGTTCTAGGTATTTTGCCTGTGTTTATTATATTTTGTAGGAAATGAAGCATTTGGTAGCTATTTCCCGTCAAATGTGCAAATATCGAGTTCACGAGGCTAAGTGGAAACTGGATTGGATCGTGATTGGATCATGCAAGCAAAACAACTTGGATTGATGATGAAATGTGGAAGTTTGGCCCAAAATACAGAGTCAATAATCATCAAAAGGCAAATGTAAGAAAATAAAAAAGAAAGCCCAAAAATGAAGTCCAAATGATTAAGTGGACTTGCATGCTTAGGATTCCACAATTTTGCAATAAGTCGGATGGTTTAAAGCACTTAAAGACGTGGCATTGGATTCCCCCGACTAATTAATCAAGTATTGAAGACTCATAGTGGAATTCACTCGTCTCCGATCGGGGTGGCCTGTCCCCGATCGAGGTGACCTTTCCCAAGATATTTACGTTTCACCCTTAGTTTACTATATAAGGGGTGATAATTCTGACTCTTAGGGACATCTCATTCTAGGCTTTTCATATACATTTTACATCTTTCTCTTATCTTTATCCTTAGTTTTCAGAAATTTGTTTTAGTTTACATTTTGTAATCACAAACAATCTTTTAGTTACAATTACAATTTCAATACAATCTTTTGGTTAGCATTGTTGTTCCTTCTCAAGTTACAATCTTATTTCGGTAATTTTAATTTAGAATTTACATTGTTATTTTCTTTGTTATTTTCTTTTGTTATCTCATTTACATTTGTTAATTAGTTATTAGTTATTTACATTTCTTTTTATAGTAATCTACTTTATGTTATTGTTAAGTTATTTACATTTTAGTAATTATCAAGCATTTCTATTCACATTTTCATTTAACATTTTGTTATTAGTTTCTTCTCTTGTTTATGTTAACTAGTTTAGTTTATCATTATTTCTCGTTTCATATTTTAAGTCTTTACATTTCTATTATTATGTATTTGCTAATCATTTCATTCTTAGTTAGTTTTACTTTAAATATGAGTGAGTAGTTTTCTTTTGTCTAGGGATTAGAGAAGTCGTGTATAATTAATATTTACATCATGTTAAATTAGAATTTTTTAATATTGCATACTTGTTTCTATCGCATGCTTGTTTTGTATTTGTTAGTCTTAGATTATTGATCACAATCTTTGATTAAATGTGTTAATTCATTCTATAAGTCGAGAGGCACGGATTTGAATTACACTATGCATGTTGTAGTAGACCAATCTAGCCATAGCGAGAGCTCGTTAATACCCGTTCCGTGGTTGACAATAATATCGAGAGGTGGTTGTCAATAGGCCTAAACATTTATCTTTATTATGCATTTCTAGTTTAACATAAATCGTATTGCTATGCATGTGTGACCCAACTCCCCTAGACTCCTTTCATTATTATTGTTTTAATCATCATTTTTATTCATCTTTACATTCACTAATCTCAAAAAAAAGTAAACGGATCTTGATAAGAATCTATCCATAGCATTTCATTAAAGCAACTCCCGTTTCTCTGTAATTCGATCCCTACCTTACTACTGTAATACTCGGTATTTTTAGTATAGGGACACTCGGTAGAGTACATGGTACTCTACCGAGTGCCCGGTGGTGTCAGTCCGTCAGTGTGCTGGGAGTGGGGAACTCGGACGAGTGCGACGCACTCGGTCGAGTGTCGTGTATTCGACCGAGTGTCCGGTTCGTATCGGGTTTTTTCGCGGAAAGTATAAATATTAGAACGGGAAGCAATAATTTATTTCACTTTCAAAACAAAAACCTAAACTCCGTTACTGCTTCTCCTTCTGATTCTTCTCTTCCGCGGCGCGTATTTAAGCATTTGTTGGGATTTCTTCGCTTCGTAAGATCGTATTCGTAAGGGTAAGTTTTCAATTGAGTCTTTTAATATGTTGTTTGAACCCTAATTTCTGATTTGGGGGTTTACTAAGGGGATTGTGTCTTATTGTATGCATTAATTCGTTATAGGAGAAGAGTTCGTAGAAGAGGCTTTATGATCATTTGATTATTCCTGATTTGCTGATAAGGTAAGTTTTCCTACCCAGTTGCCTGTTGAACAATATGCATATTAATGTGACGGTTGTATTGTATGATGTGATTTTATGGTTGTGATGTTATTGTGGTGGCGGAGTTGATATGGTGGTTGTTGGAGATGGTTGTGATTGATATTGTGATATTGTTTGTGAGCCATTGTGAGAGGTGGTCTCACCCCCATTGTTCACCTCCCGCGTTCTCTCAGCGTAGGGGGGATGTGCACATTAAGGGACTTGGGTTATTGTGGGTGGTTTAGGTGGTTGGTTGCGGTCTTCCACTGGTAGGGATATATACTTCGGTGTATAGTCAGTTACTTGTGATGTGATATGGTGTGGTGTTGTATTGTGTTGGTGTTGGTGGTGATGGTGTGATACTTTACTTATTGTTTGCATTGTATCGTATATAGTTGTTCAGCTGACTGACCCCGTTTTATGTTTTGAAAACTGTGGTGATCCATTCGGGGATGGTGAGCAGTTAGTTTAGCAGGTAGTGATGATGATGGTTGCTGACTGCACGGTGGGGTTAGAAGGGTGGAGTCACACGTTATACATTAGCTTCCGCAGACGATATTAGTTATACTTTTTTCTTAGTTTGGCTTGTACTCCGGTTTTGGAGAATGACTTTGTATTCATTAACTATATTGATATTAATAATGTTTCTTTATTGTTTTTGTGATGTTCACTGCTTCGGAAAACCGAGATGATAGCAGCCCTGTATTCAGAGGTAGTCCTTGGTAAGGTTCCTCGGAGTATGGGGGTGTTACAACTACATTATTTTGTTAGCCAAGTTTAGGGTAATTTATCGTTGATAGGTGTGCGACCGCCTCATCACTCCCATACACAGAGGACGGGGATGATAAGAGAATACTCTCTTATAACCTTAACTGGTTAGTAGGGATGATTCGGGATGTCGGATTGAATATGGTTCAAGCTATCCACCCGGCTCGTTCGCCTGATGAGTCGTTCAAGGGTTACGCCCTAATAGAATTTGGCGGTGGTGAGGATCGAGAATGCTTCCGTCAAGCTCGCAAACTGGAATGAGCTTTTTATAACATTGACGCTTCAAGGCTCTGGTATGATACCGATGATACACTGTTGGGCCCGTATTTATGGGTTGCTAATAAAGGTGACCGTGAATAAGTGTCGTATTTGAACCTACACAGTCGTAGTTATGAGTTCGGGATAGTTCCGTTGGAATAGGAAGACGACACAGTTGATTGGGTTCAAGGTGAAAGAGATATTTTTAGAGATATTTTCAATGAATTTCGCACTTTGTTTCCTAATTATTAGCAAGCACGATTTTTCTTTTTGTTTGATGTAATTTTTCCAATCAAATTTCGTACTGCGTATGGTTTTATTTTTCTTCAAGCTTCATTTGTTTAATTTTTAAAAACGGTAAAGAAAACTCTTAACAAAAAACATAAATAATTAATAAGCTTCAATACAACTAATATATAATGTTAAAATTAAAAATAAAGACTTAATTATTAGACGATGGGTAATCTTCATGAATCTCGACAAAGATCAAGTCGACGATGGACAATTCATTATTGCCTACAGGGGGCACTGCCTTCGTTTCCCATGTTAGAGGCACGATGGTAAGACTGTGATAAGTCCTATAATGACTCAACAGAAGATGATCAACATGGGTAACAACCCATAGATAAGGGTCACTTTGTCTAACATCCGAATAAAAGCTCGGTTTCCCCGCATCTTGCTCCCCAAATCTAGCCGCTAATTTTCTTGCCTGACCAAAAGTTCGTGAGAGTCGAATTTGTCAAACTCGATAAAAGCGAAACCTTGAAAACCATGCCTGCTTGTTGACACAAGGTGGACTCTTTTAACCGCCGTATAACCTGCGTTATCATGAAGCATTACCTTCATCCAAGCTAAATCCTTCATTACACCATTTCCATCTACAAAACGAACATGGATATTATGCACAATGCAACTGAAAGGATAGACGTAACGAGAACGTGATTGTGGTTCCGTTAACCCAGCCATATATATGTTTGACAAATTTAGAGAGATACTAATGAAAGAGGTTAAGAGTAAATGTTTGATAAATTTTGATAAACAACTAAAACATTAGGATGTATTTATAGACCAAATTGAATAGTATAACGGCTACTTGCATGTACAACGGCTATATATACTGTTAGAGTTATACCTTTTTGCATGCATAACTGGTCAAATAATGTTGATTCCAAAAAAAAAAAGCAATTCAAAAAGTAATAACGGTTTTGATAACACCGTTCTCCATACACAATATAACAACGGTTTACAAACCAACCGTTTTTCAAAAATATAATAACGGTTATAAACCATCGTTCTTGATATACAAATAGAAAACGGTTATCCAAAAACCGTTGCTAATAATCGATAACGGTTGTAAAAAACCGTTGAGAAAATTAATCTACAACGGTCCTACTGTAAACCGTTGAGGATATTAGACAACGGTTTTTCATAAACCGTTGTAAACCATAATTTTATAACGGTTACAAGGAAAATCGTTTCCTTATTGTTGTGCGCTTTAGGGTTCCGCCAATATTTGGGCAACGGTTATCTATATTACGTTATTGTATGCTGTAACCCGTTGTTGTAGGGTCGTTATTAATGTGCAAAATTGGCGTAGTGTAGGGGTAGTCAAGGGTGGTCAACGACTGAACTTATAAGACGGTTTAATAAGATAATTGAATTAGTTATAAGATGGAATTAGAATTTACCTTTTTGTTTTTAAGACGGAATTAAACTGCAAGACATATCTAAAATTCTCCCTCTAGAGCCTCCTATCTAGGTTTATGTGAATTTTGTAAAAGCAAAAGTGGTTTATGAGAGGGTATTACCTTGTATTTATAGTGGTAAGGAAAGGTAGCATATGGAAAGTTCTATTAGGATACTATTTAATATTATATTATTATTTTATTATTTACTATAAGAAATACTATCTACACTAGAAAAACCTTCCCTTCCTCTTACTACTTCCACACGCCTATATGGCTTATAAGACGGTCTGTTTTCGTAATTATTTCAGTTTTACAATCTTATTCTATTTAATTAAATAAATATAATATATATATATATATATATATATATATATATATATATATATATATATATATATAGATAAAATTCATTTTCTCATTTTAATTACCGTTGACTACCTTTGACCAAACCCTAAAATACGGGGTATTATAGTTTGCTTTATTTTGGTTTGATTTTTTACTCTTCTAATTACAGCTTGATTTTAACTCTTTTGTTTGGGATAATTCTTCTATTTGCCCGTCCTATGTTATTGGACGGTCTTATAAGAGAGTTGTTGTTTCTAGTTTATGCTTGGGCTTTTAGATAACGGGTTGGTCTTATAATAAGAGACCGTCCTATTAAACAATTTGTGCTTTTCTTAAGGCGGCAAAAATAACCCAAGCTGTCTTCTCTAAAATTTCTGCAAAATAAAATGTTAAAAAACGATTTATAATTGAAAAAGAAACTCAACTTAAGGAGAGAAGAAATTTAGGAACTTTTACTTTAATTGAAAATTTCTTGTCAAATCTCATGCCGTCTTTAATTAAATATTTTGCTTCATAAAAAATTACACCCTAAATGCCTGTGGCATGCAGCAAAAAATAATCTAACACCAAAAAAACAAATTTTCAATTGGATATTTGAGAATGATCTTCAAACTCATGTAGTCATGTGGCTTTATTCAAGAGTGCATTGGATTTCTGAAAATGGCCAACAAGTTGCCTATAAATCAATTTCCATCTCATATTTCCATGCCTTCAATTCATACAATAAGTCTCTCGGGTTAATATAATCAATTTGAGTAAATAGGACAAACATAAAGTACCTAGGAGATACAAATATTTGGTCTTTATCTACTCACGTGGGTTTTATTTCGCCCACGGATATTGTTTGTCACAAATGAGAAGCAATTCATGTTGTATATCTTTGGGGCTTTGAGTACTGGGTAAATGAATTTGTAGTTTCAATAGAAATAAATTAATTATTAAAATAAGTGGGTCATTTTTATAAGATGTGTATAAAGGTTGGATTATTATGATTAACATTGAAGGGTTGCGTTATTGTAGGAAGAATGACTAAAGGTTAGGGTTATTTTTGTGAAATAATCATCATTTACTTTATTAAAGCAAAAGCCACTATACACAAAAATGCTTATGTGTCAAGCTGTTGTTAATCTATAGTATTTTTATACGTATACCGTATACATATACGATTGCACACTTGAAGAGTATGGAACTGCCAATTAATTCAACTAAACTACCCACTATTAGCAAACCTCTCACCACTTTCTTTTTCTTTTACTTTGATAAATCACATCATTATCAAATCGCCATATCAAAATCACAGTAACGAAAAAACAGTGAGGAGTGAACTATCGTAGGAGCAGCCACCAAATGACGTCGGCAGAAATAATGAACATCCACAAAAATAGAGTATGCAGCCATAGATGGTAAGTTCATACCCCATATCTCAATAAAATCGTTAGCGACTTCAAATCTCCCGATTACATGGAGTTAATTGATTACAATTTTTTTATCTGTTAATTTCATGGTTAATTCATTACAAATTTCTTGATGCTATGATATGCTTGGTGCTTAAATTGCAGATTTTTGATTGTTGTCAATGATATTCATTACTACCACTGATCATGGCCGCAACTAACTTCAGTCGACCTAAAAAGGGTGGACTCAGGGCTAA
>VHZZ01001084.1:121163-137914 GCA_009801015.1 Silene noctiflora | reverse complement strand
AATCTCCTTATTTAGTTATGCATGCACTAGATCTCACTAATTAATATGTTAATTAGTATATTAGTATGACTATAAATCAGTATATGAAACCTTCAAACTCACCCTTACATATACTTATGAGTGCATGAGTCCGCGAGAATCCGACTGAATTTTGTCTTGCAAGATCGAAAGGTATTTGGTTTTGTCTATATTACACTATCATATAAATCTTAGGCTTGAGTTGCGTTTTCTATTACCTGTGCCGATGAATTTGTTTTATTGGTACAATTATGTTATACTTTGTTATAGATATGGATAGCTTGGGATTTGTATGTGCACATACATTAGCTCTGAGTTATTCATTTACCATTTGTATGTTTGTCTTGTATTATGTGTGTGCTATGCTTAGGGACAAGCAAAGAGTTGGTTTGGGGGAGTTTGATAAGTCTTAATTATAGACAATTTTACGACTCCTTTTTGTTGCCTTTGATATGATTTTCGTGCTAATTATGTCATTAATATGCCAATTATATTAAAATGTCGATACTGCCGTTATTTGGTGTTTAAATGCAGAAATGGGGCATTTGTGGAACAAGAGATGGAAAATAGCACCACGGGATTGTCATGACGGAACACATGAAGTAAAAGCACGGAATTCTAGAAGAAGGAAAGAAGAGAAGTGAAGGATTTTGCAAAAGAGAGCTGAAAGCAGAGGACACTCGATCGAGTCTCACCAAACTCGATCGAGTGGAGCATACTCGATCGAGTCTTTCCAAACTTGATCGAGTATCGTGAATCCGTCTTCCGCATGGACTTTCCTAAATCGATTTAGTCTTTACTATAAATACAAACTCGTGTTAATGCTTCGTTATGTTTTATGTTATGCTTTATTTTTAGGTTTTATTTTTATGCTTTATTTAYACAATAAAAACCCTAGATTAGTTTGATTATTATTACTTCGGATATAAGCATTCTGTTATTACGGTACTATTAATCTTCCTTCATTTATTAATTCAAGTTTATTTCATACTTACAATTGCTTCTTTGTTCATTATTTTTATATCTTTAATTATGTCTTTCATTCATCTTGTTGTCGTTAGATTCGTTAGTATGTGTAGCTAATTTATTAATATGGGGTGAAAAGGGATCTAGGTTGTTAGAAAGGGACTAATTAATGAATTGATTGTTAAATTGCTTTAAGCTATTGTTCAACTGTTGCTTTAATCCTAATTAATTGATTACTGGCTAGAGTTAATTGATTAGTCTTTCATAATAGGATTTATACCGACCGGATTAAGACTAGTAAAGGCTAAAACAATTGAATAGATCTAGTTTAATAATAGCGACCGCATGTTAGACTAGATCTAAAGTTCATAATTGGATTGACCGACGTTATGACCTTAAACAGTTAAATTGCTCAATAAACGAATTATATCTACCCTGAATAACTGCCTAGTTAACTTGATCCCTAGACTCTTTAATTTTATTGTTTACGACTCTTTAATTCACTTGCAATTTAGTTAGTAGAAATCAAACAAACAAACTCTTCAAACAATTAGTTACCTTTAGACAAATTAATCAGTTAACAGATAAAACAGTCGCCTCCCTATGGATTCGACCCTGACTTATCACTAGCTATTTTGTTAGTATAATTTAGGTTTATTTTGATATAGGTGACGCGACTTTAGCCTTGTCAAGGAGCTTGGGAGCCGCGAGGAGCTTGGCTTGACGACTTAGATTTAGATCACTAGTTTATTCAATAAAAATTTTGATGTTTTAATTTTCCGCTGCGTGTTTTATTTATATTTGTTTTAAAGTTAAAATTGTAACAGACATTTGAGTTTAATTTATCTAAATTACCTTGGTTTGCTAAACTCTTTTATTCACTACCTCGGTCATTTCGAATTGGTAACAGTCTCATTTACCTAGGAAGACCTAGTTAAGGCTCTTGGATAAATGGGGGTGTTACAAAACAACCTAAGAATTAAAGTGTGCAGTGAAAAGCTTTTTTAGGTTCTATATTGGGGATAAATATCCTTCGGATTTCGGTGACTCAGTGTGGTGACTTCTTTGTTCACTTGACGTCGAGACATTTGGCTTAGGAGCCACGAACTGCAGCTTACTTGGGGTTCTAAACGAACTCCTTGGGTAATAAATTATCTAGCAAGGCTCTCTGGAATACCATTTTGGGAGAACGCTGATTCGAGATCATGAATCATGTTGCGAGGATCTTCGAAAGAATGCTTTGGGAGAACACCGTTGAAGAATCAGCTCGGTGCATGGAGCCTTCTTTGAAATTTGCTGAGGATATTGTTGCTGCTCTTTGGGAGATAGCGTCTCATGAGTGATTGACGCGGTTAAATTCCTTGTTCTTCTGCGAAGGATAGAGACAATTGGGTACCAGACTTGATGGGTCGGCGTTTGCTGGCAAAAACTCATCGCCAAGTTGTTGTGAGTTTTGCTGCTCACGATTGTCTGCATGGCTAGTGACCCCATAAATTCACAGTCTCATAGACAAGCACATAGGCACGTAAGTATATAAGCACATAAGCACACAAGCAACTAACACCTAACATCTCGTGTGAGGGGAGATAGAAGTTTTGAAAGTTTTAAAGCACTATGATTTTTGTAGATTGGAATGTTGCACGTAAAACCATGATTCAATTTAATGGAGACACGTGATTGTCACGACATAGACTCACACGCATGTAAATTGACAGACTAATACGAACGTGATATAAACTCAGGTTAGACACAACACGAGGGTGACTCTGACAGACTTTGCCTAGGTATGTGAAACTCCTAGCCAAGAAAGGGTAAAAACGCGTTTGCTTATACAAGATCCCTTCTTAAGGTATGATAATTCGGTTAATAGAGGCAAGATCTTGTCATCATCTGATCCGAGCACTAGACTAAATGTGGTTTATTTTGGACTTTAGTTGGATTTAAAGAATGATCAAGAAGGATAAAGGACGAATAGTATATCGAAAGAGAAGCCCCTAGAATGAGAAGATAATGATTTGGCAAAAGGAAGCATGGGCGGCGCCTCCAAGAAAGAGCCCCTAGTAAAGAGGTTTAAAATTAAGTTTGCAGTTGGGTGGGCTGGTCTTGAGGATTGATGGTGATGGTTAATATTGAAAGGGGTTGATGCAAGAGAATGAAAATGATGGATTGAAATAGATGTTTATGAAAGTGATGCATGTGAAAGTGATGATTCGGAAGTGATGGGTTGAGAGTGATGTTTGTAAGTGATGGATCAGAAGAGATGTTTGCAAGGTATGATTGGAAATGATGAGTTAGAATATATGTTTAAAATTGATGGATTGAGAATTATGGATTAAAATAAATATTTGAAAGGGATGGTTGTATCCTCGTTAAGGGATTTCCTACATACTCACGTGAAGTGAAATAAAATCGGACCATATTTCTGAGTTACTTATTAAGAATTGAATGTGTTGCAAAATGAAGGAGCATTTGAGATTTGAAAAAGAGTTGAAGATTCAAGTTCTGGTTGAGTTCTTTTTGTAAGGATGGCATACATATTAGCATCAAGAAAAACAAACCAAATTGTAATTTTGAGCTGGTTGTTGAGGGTTTGAAAATTGAAAATTGAAAATTGAAAATTGGAATTGGAAAGTTGCAAAAGGGTATGGTTGTGTTCTTATTGGAGGAGTTCCTACGTATTCGCGTGAAGCAAAATCAAACCAAATCGTAGTTCTGAGCTGGTTATTGAGAATTTAAATTGAAATTTGGAAAGTTGTGAAACGGGTGTAGTTGTGTCTTTTTTGGAGGACTGCCTATGTATTCGAGTGAAGCGAAATCAAACCAGACCGTAGTTATTGTGTGTGTGTGCCTAAGCTAGTTATTAGGGCCTTAAAGCATGAGGGTCACAACGGTATATTCCGTCTCGTTACTTAAAAATTGATTTGAGTGAATTCATCTCGATCATGAGTCGGAGAGGGGTATAATTTTTGGAAAAATTTCTTATCATGTGAGCACACTAAAGAATGGACCCTAGGAATAGAGAGGATAGGTCCTGGTGTGGGTAGCAAAAAATTCAAAGAATCCATATCTAGGTCAGGGTAGATATGGCTTAGACATTTTGGGATGTGAGGCTTGGAAATAAAATGTTTGTTTGATGAATAAAATTCCGGAGCTTGAATTTTGTGGTGTTTAGGTTGATGGGTTATAGCTTATCATATGGTATGGAATGGAGTCTCAGGCTTGATGTGGCTCGAGTATGAAATGGTTGGTAAATAATGCGTGATTAGATTTCTATGTCTGGACCTTAAAGGTTAAGGTGTGATATGACGAGCTTGAGGGAATTCTCAGAATCCTAGATAGGTTTTCCTGTAACAGTCTCTAGAAGGCCTTAGGGTGAACCAAGGTTGGTTGTGTTGTTAGTTGACCCGTCTTGAACTCTTATTATAGCTCTTTGACATCAAGTTTTGGTGTTTTGGACTTATTGGTCCTGGATTTTGCTTCTGATGCTTTTTTTGTACCTCGACCTTTTCAAAATGGTTTCAATCTTGCGTTTTATTTTTTACTTTGGTTTTCATTCACTTTTTTTGAAATTTGCTTTTGGTCTTGATTTCTGTTGGTCTTGGCTTTGGGTAAATTGGTTTTGGACGTTAGGTCTTTTGAACATGACCTTTGTTTTTGGAATTTGGGAATGTAGCTTGTCCCTTTTGTGTTATCAGTGTTTTGATATGTCGGTGTGAAGTTTGGTACTATCTATTGTTCATACACTTGGTCACGATCGAATTCACTACCATTGTGGAGCTCCAATATAATGAATCCTCCTCCAAAAAAGTGACAAGGATGAACATCGAAATAGAGTAGAAGTAATAGAAACAAATCAAATGACATGTCTGAGGAAGAAGCAGCATTCGAGGAACGGATGATGGTTAAGAAGCCTCGGCGGAAAGAACACTAGCCAAAGTCGACGAGTCTGGAGAACCAACTCCGAATTCAAATTTAAGAAATGAGAATAATATTTTCAAATTTGGAAATAATAATCTCCTTTCCAATCCTGACTCAAGGTTCAATATTCTTTATACTCAAGATCAGGAAAATATTCTAATAACCAAAAATACTAGTTCATTTCCTTCGATCATCCCCAATTATAGCCTCAATATTCGAACTTCCAGTTTTAGTAATACCATTTTTAAAAAATCTCATAATACCAAAAGTCAATCAACTAATAAAATTATAAAATCTTATCAAAAAACATCTTCCCTTAATCCATCACAAAACCCAAAGAAATTAGCACTATGTAATATTACCAATTTAGTTTCTAATAACTCCGTTGCTAGTTTCTCAAACAATAATCGAGTCTCGGAAGTACAACAAGTACACAATACTGCACGTATCTCCACTTTGAATACGATCAATCATCCTATTCATGTCGATCCTTCCACCAACAGTGCTTTACGAGAACCTACCACAACCAAAATGGCTTCCAGAACACCCAGCGATGGCTTGGATTCCTCTGACGTGGGACATCAACCTACTCACCCAGATGGATATGTCGATACCTTACCTGGGTATGATGATTTTAGAATCACCCATAATGGACATACGGATCGAATCAGTCTCTGGGGAACCGAAATCTCTGTTAGTCGAGATGTCGATTCCATGGAACATTAGCGAAGTTCTCTCTCTGGTAAGTTGATGCGGTTCTAATTCATGCACTTTTAACCCCTTAACTAGCCTAATTTTACATGCTATTTGTGCCAATTAGTATCATTTCTTTAGTATTTAGCTTCCTATTTCTTATTCTATAAGATTTTATACCACTTGTAGGAAATGAAGCAAAAATGGCCGGAAATCACGCATTTAAGAAGCAATTAGGAGCATAATGGACAGTTCTAATAATCGGAGACAAGACTAAAGATCTCTAGGCCAATAAAACAAGATTTTGGATGATATGAGGCTAGCTCCCGCGAGTCTAGGGGGTAGCTAAGAGCATAGAGAAGAAACATAGGAAGAACTCGCCCGAGTTCTTGTTCTAGGTGAACTCGGGCGAGACAAGGGGGAACTTGACCAAGTTCTATCAGAACTCGCCCGAGTTCAACGACAAGAATCACTTTGAAAATGAGAACTTGCTCGAGTTCACCAGCAACTCGAGCGAGGCAACAATTCTTCGCCTGTAAGTGAAGACCATTAGTGCCCTAATTTAAACCCTAATATTGTATTAAGATAAATAATTTTCTTGTACCATTAAGAGGGAGGATCCCAATTAGAAACTCTAACCATAGATCTACTTCTCTAATTAGCTTAATTACTTTAAATTAGTGTAATCTTTCCATAATGACTTCTCAATTTAATAGTTAATCTTTCAATGTTTTTGGAATCTATTGGGTTTATTGAAGATTTGGTGACTAGATCTTCATCTATTTAAGGATTTCTTTTTTTACTTGTTCATCCTTTGTTCATCTTTGAAGTTGGTATAATTCCTTAATCATTTCTTAGTCTTTCATTAATCTTTTGTTAATTACTTTGCTTAACCATCATATTTAGCCTAATTGTTGTTTTTTAATGATATTATTAGCATGTTGATAGTTATGAATTATCATGTCGATAGTTTTTATTAGTGACTAGTCTTTTAGTAAAGGTTAATGGGAGAGCAGGGAGATGATAAAAAGGTAAATCTATACTTGTTGAGTCTAATAAATTAATTAAAGGATCTAGTTTCAACTAGTGCACATTACTTGTTTGATGAAATGCTTGAGTGAGAACTTGAATGATTATCTACTTGTTTATATACTCTTACAACATCCAAAGCACTAGGATGTATTAGAACTTGCACTATGTTGGTCGGTAGAACGGGTGTACGCAAAAAGCAAACCCAACTCGACCTAGGTAGGACCGTTAGACCTAAAGACTCGGCCCATAGTCCGACTAGAACCTTAACTCAACTTAGACTCATACATATGGACTCCCTAGCTCTTTCCCTATGAAACCACAACATCCTAGTGCCTTTTATCAATTGTTTACATCTCACATTTGCCTTTTATTTCCATGTTTATCGCTATTTGCATTAGTAGGTTAGACCAAAACCTAAACCCAATTACTTGTGACATTAGACACTACTTTAAGTAACCCACGTAACTTTTATAATTATCGTACGTATCTGTCGATCTATACTAGCTAGTATTTAGAGTTTATAAATAATTGTTTAATATAGCGTGATGACCAAGCTCCCGTCAAAATGGCGTTGTTTTTGTCGATTTTGCTTGTAGTTGTTTTTGTTCTCGCCTTAGGGAACCAAGTTCCTTAAGGTAGTACTAATTATTCTATAGCATTGTCAATTGATTCGGAAATTAAAAGGACTTTAAGAAATATAAGAGTTTTTCGAAAGTAAGAAAGAGGATATACTTCAATATGGAGGGATCGATTCCTTTAAGTGTTGAAAACTTGGTGGATGAGAATTGTTTAACAAAAATTAGGTGAATTTGAAACCCTTTTGCAAGAGAGGAAGAACCAATCCCAACTTCTAACCCAAATAACCTACCAAATAACCAACTAAAAATGCCTAAGTTTTCATCAGACTCAATACCAATCGAGGATACCCTACCAAATAGAACTCCCACACCCACTCACTTGACCGGTAGTTTCATTTTCAAATCGGCTTTAATAAAACTTGTGGAGAGGAGCCAATTTGGAGGGATGCCTAATGAAGATCCACTGTAACACCTCATGTTTTATAATTATATTTTATTCGGAATGTTCTTTATTTAATTAATTATTTTTCGAGTAATAATATATTTTAAATATATATTCTCACTAATTATTCCATTGTTCGTTTTATTATTTCTCATTTTGACCAACTTTGAACGGGTTAAGATGTCCGGGCAAGATTAGACAATTTTAATTTAATAACTACTTTTCCTATATAAGTTCTCCAAGCGTTTTTATAATATCCAATTCGATTTGTAATTAGATAATCCAATCTATGAGCTAATGGACCCAAAATCCACTTTTAATCTCCTTATAAATACAAAACCCTAACCCAGCAAGCAAGCTCCTCACCATATTTTTCATGCGTGAAGTGCCACACGCTTTTCTCCCTTCATTCTCTCTTTTGATGTCTTTTCTCCCGTTGACTCCAACTGTTGTGCATCTTTCTTTTTTCCCAATTCAAAAGAAAAATATATTTTCATAATCTCGGCTCTTATCCTTACAATATATTTACATCCTAATGTTTTTATGAGAATTATTTGTAAGGACCTTTGGATCTACCTTTAAGGTCTCTTATTTTGTGGGTAAAGAAGAAGATGTCTTTCCTTTGACCTTTTTGAAAGAGGAGTTGCGTAGCACAGTTTCTAGCACATGGGTTTGGTCTTTCTTTAATGTCAATTTTGAGGACGGTGACACGTGTTGGAGACAAGGCTTGTTGATCGTGTCTTTTAGTTGTGTTTATGCCTGTAATACCCGCCCCATTAGGGGACCCGTTGACTGTCCTTGAGTACCTTTGACCAGGTTAGACTTGTTGTTATTGACGCAGGAACTCGAACTAGTAAGGGACACTCGGTCGAGTGTGGGGCACTTGACCGAGTGCGACTGACTCGTTCAAGTATGTCGGTACTCAACCTAGTGTGCGAGTGACAGTGTAATATAATGTTACGCACAAGTCATATCCCGGAATCATTTCGTTTTATTTATTTTCCGCAAACCTAAAATCAAAACACTTCTCCCTCTATTTTTCACCTCCCCACCTAACCTTCAAGTCTCTACCTAAAACATCTCCATGGGGTTGGATGTGTGCGCTGGTTCCAGTCTAGTCAATTGTTCTTCTTGTGAGCTAAGCCATCGTCGCCATCTGTAGGTTTTGGGTTAGGGTTATGGTTATGTGTAATCTGGTCGTATCATTATTTTAGGTGTTGATAGCGGTGTTATGTGATCGTGTATGCGTTGATGATCGGTGCTTATTGGATTGTTGTTCAGGTAGGGTTTCCCTACTATGTTGATTGTAGAACAATATGGTGTATGATGTGACGATATTTGTTGTTACCTTATGATTGCGAAATGTTGTTGTTATGGTATTAGTATTTTATTGGTATTGATGTTGGTATTGTGAGCCATTGCGAGAGATAGTCTCACCCCCATTGTTCGCCTCTTGTGTTTCTCGACACAAGGGGGATGTGCACATTAATGGATTTGGATTCGCTCATTGCGATGAGAGAGGCTTAGGTGGTACGGCTGCTGTCCCCACTGGCGGTGTGGATTACCCGTTTTGATGGGTAATCTGGCAGGGCTATACACCTCGATGTATAGTTGGTTAGTTTTTACTATGGAGTATGGATATGTTGGTGACGGTCACAGTGGATGCTAATGCTTTGTTATTATACTATATGGTTATACAGTTGGCTGACCCCGTTTATGTTTGTAAAACTGTGATGATCCATTCGGGGATGGTGAGCATGATGATTGCAGGTTTAGTTGATCATATGGATGCAATGCTTCTTGGTATATGTTGTGGGTTGGGAAATCGTCTAACGTAGTGATGCCTATAGGCGGTAGTGGAGTCATCAGTTGTATTTATGTTTAGGCATGCATAGTTGTGTTGTCTTTCAATCTTCGCTGTGAACTTGTAACCTATTTAATAATTGTTCTTGGATGGTCAATTTGATATACTTACCTCAGGCAACCAAGATGGTAGTACCCTTGGCTATCATGGAAGGCCTAGTTAAGGCTCCTTGGTAAGTAAGGGTGTTACAATGCCAATTGATGTGATTAACATGATTTATTGATTGATTTGTATAATTGGTATTTGTTAGATTATTTATTATTTTGATTTATTCTGTTTCATATGTTCGTATATATTTTAATGTTCTAAATATATATCGTATGTTGTTTATATGTTCATTTTGGGTGTCATGAGCGCAATTAGGTTTTACGAATAAAACCCTGGTGGCGGCATGATAGACGGCCAAGAGTGGGATTCAAAGTTATAGCTAAACAACTAGTACAATCTCGATGATGATTTGAGTGTAATAGCTGAAGTTAGTACAACTTTGGGTCGTTACTCAAATTATGGCTGAAACAGGTATAACCTTAGAAATATGACTCAAGGTTATAATTGAATCTACTATAACATTGGATACGAGTTAAGGTTATTGCTGAAACTAATGTAACCTTCGGATTGTGGCTTAAGGTTATGGTTGAAACAAGTATAATTTTGAGTTTCGTGTCAAGGTTATGGGTGAGGTTAGTATAACCTCAAAGGTATTTGTTAAAGTTATAGTCGAGGCTAGTATAACCTCACATCTAGAGTTTATGTTATGGTTAAGGTTACTATAACATTGATCGTTAATACTTGCTTCATATGTTGTATTGTATTCAACGTGTTATATCATTTTGGTTCCATTTGTTATTGGTTACTCTTGTTCATATGTTGGTAGGACAGTCAGTTAAACTGTTCTACTATGTTGAGTCGTGATATTATTCACGCATGAGTTGTACAGTCAGTTAAACTGTGCATTTGTATGAGTTGGACAGTCAGTTAAACTGTTTTACTGAGTTGAGTCATGATGTAGTTCACGCATGTTGTGTTCACTAAGTTAAACTGTACATTTGTTGTTGGCTAGTTGAATAGATGAGGGTAGTATCATTTAAATACTATTGAAATGAATGAGTGCCACCCTTCGGGGGTTTATTTGGTCTATATTCAGGGGGTGGCCATATTCGTCAGTTAAACGTTCTGGGTCCTGAGTATCGTTCGATGTACAGTTAATGCATCGGGAGGTCTGTCCAGGTCTTAGGCATATAGGAAGTGGTGATACGCTATGCATAGTACCGTAGAGTATCAGTTAAATATTTCACATCGATAGAGACGTTAGTTAAACGCTCTGTCAGCTAGAGTCGTCAGTTAAACGCTCTAGCGGCGTTCGCTCTATTCACTATGCTTTGATGCTAGCTTTGTGCTTTCTGTTGTTGTGGATCATGTGCTACTTGGTTTCTAAGTGTCCATGGTCTTGTGGCCATAAAGTCTAGGTTGCATATTTTTGTCTAACTAAGATTGATAAAGGCATGGCAAGTTTCGGTTGCATGTCGTGATGTACATAGTCTCACATGTTTACTGGTTTGCACTTTAATTTTTATTGATTGTTGGTTATATTCAATTGTTGTAAATAGGATTAAGAGAGCATCTAGTTACTCCTGAATGATTGTCGACCCCAATTCTCAGGTTGTTCAGATGATCTGTTGTTTGGTTGATATCTTGCGGGGGAAGTATTGTGCGGCGAGGTGAATAGATTGTTTAGGAGTTTCTATTTTAAGTTTTTGAGAATCCTTTTAAAAGTGTAATGACTTTGGTTTTGGTTTTAGTAGCAAACCGGATTTGTCAAGGGTTTATGCCACCTTGATCCTTTTATCAGTGTTATACTCTGATTATTCTTTATTTTACGTTTTTCCTTTGTTATGTAATTCGGGTTGTTACAGTTGGTATCAGAGCAAACACGCTCCCAACTGTCGCGTTGTTAATGACTAAAACAAAATGGCTTAGTAAATGAGTGAGAGTAAATGGGGTAGAAATAATTCAGGACTTGTTTGTATATGCCTTAATGTTTCGCATCGTTATTAATTTTGTTACATGTGATATTCATGTACCTGCTTGTTTGTGCGTCAATATTTCGTATTGTTATTAATTGTATTAATTATTTTATTCATGTATTTGTTAGTTTATGCTTTAATTTTCATCGTTATTAAGTGCATTAAATGTGTTGTTCACTTATGGCCGTCGAGCATGCTTTGTTGATTTTGAAATTTCGTCAATTTTGAAGATATTTCTTTCATTTTACATAAGTATCGTGTGTTTTTTATACTTTGGTCGAAACTTTTAATCCTTGATAACCCGAGCTTTACTCTTATCGTACTTTCATCCTTGTGGATTATTTGGTAGTGTTGTTCCTGGTTGAGGTAACTTCAAGGTTGATCCCATTATGGTTTCTTGAGGCATTAAGTTAGGATTGATGGTGGTTATGGATGTTTATGTATGGATGTTTATTATTATGAGTTTAGTAATAAAGAAGTTTACTTTGGGATAAATGTTGTTAAGATGAAGTTTCCTTTGAGATTAGATGTTGTTAAGTCGTTTGAAGTACTTGAGGAAATCCTTATTGATGATAGTGAGTGTTCATTTGTGGTATAAGATGCATGATTGTGGTTTCGTTGTTTCAAAATAAGTGAGAGACATTATGGGTATATTTCTCTTATGGTATTATTTAGGAATGTTCAGACTTATGCTCTTAAGCGATGGAGGGAAACGTTATGCGAGTTATTTATGGATCGAGAATAGAATAATGAAAACGAATTGAATGTTATCGTGGAGGTAGGATTAAGGAAGTTGGGAACTTCGGTGAATAGGCTTGTCTTTTATTGGAATACCATATTCGAGGAGTAAGAATTGTTAACGACTATTAGTGAGTTATGAAAGATTTTATGATTTATCTATTGAGAAGTTGTTTATTGATCATACGTTTTTAAGGATTGGTTGAAAAGGATGATATGTAATTTATTGACTTCTGCGATGTTAATGTTATTGTGTTCTAGGTGTTGACTTAGTAATCAGCCATGTTGACGATGTTTATAATGGATCGTGGTGTTCATCTTTTGAGGGTGTAAATATTGCTATGGTTTGATTCATAAAGTGTGATTAGATGGAGTTTTTGAGAGTGTAAGGACTTGAGAGTTGATGGTCGTGAGATTTTATGATCTTGAGAGTTGATAATCTAAGGAATGTAGTGATCGTAAAGGGGTAATAATATAGAGATTTGTTGGTCATGAGGTATTATGGTGATGATGTTATTAAAGGATGTTTCGAGTCGGAGATACCTTGTGTGATGATTGTATGAGAATTGTCAGACTCTGGTTATTGTGCTTTGTTTATCTTGTCTTATGGTGTCGTCTTCGGGAAAATAAAAATGTTTTTGAGTCGTCTATTCTTGTCATCCTTGCACGTGTTTACCATACCTCTTCTATTTGGGCCTTCAGACCAAAAGTTTCTTTTATCTTTGTCCTCTGTCTGTTTCATCTATCGTTACTCTCTATTTCTTCCTTATTTCAACTATAGTTCCTTCTTATTTGAACTTTAGTATTTACCCTTTCACATTTATTTCTCTCGAAGCTTTTACTTACCAAAAGAATGCGATCTTTTGTCTTGTGTTATTACACGGAAATGTTTCTTTTTTGTTTGCGTGTTATTTGTTCTTTCATGTTAATATGAAAACTTTTGAAATTTCTCTTTAGAGATACTCGTGATCATCTCGTAGTGGAAGCTTGAATCCTTTGGCGAGTAATGTTAGATATTTCGAGTTTGATGTTTGGTTATTTGAGATTGAGAACATAGTATCATAGTTGGATGCAAGTATGAATTGAGACAACATATAGAGTTTGAAGAAGGAGGGTTAAAGGTCTTATACTGAGCATAGAATGTTTAAGGATGTTGTTATATTGAGGGTACACAGATGTTTGTTTGTTTTATCTAGGTTAAAGATATTTTATTTAAGAGTTTGAGTTATTAATAATTGAAGGACATAAATTTATAAATTCTTTTTGTGAAATTTTAAATTTTATGATAATATTCATGAATAGTGACTGTAACTACAAATTGAAGTTGTAAGCTTGGTTGCTATATGAACACAAGTGATAAGATTTATATGATGATATTATTATGCTTTGATGGAAATGTGTTGTCGATGGGAAAGTGTTGTGGTACAATTAGTACTAGCTTAAATAAAGGTATATAGTTCCTTGAGTGCTTAGGAATGTAGTGATCATAAGCTGTAACACCCCCATTTATTTAGGAGCCTTAAGCTAGGCCTCCAAAGTAAATAGGAGTGCTACCATCTCAGTTTCCTGAGGTTGTGTATAACAAAGTATAGCCATCCAAAGTACATAAAATTTAAACTTTACTTAAAAGCCATATTACAACTTAACCAACTAAAACTGAAGTAATAAATTACAACTCTTCTGCAACGGAATTAAATAAGGTACATAAATTAAATAGTGGAAGTCTGAACTAAGTGAGCTAGACAACTAGGTAGACATAGCCAACATCCTCATGCATCTCCCATGAGCTCCCGAATCAGCTAACTCGAGACCTATCAAAATCTGCTCCCTAATAATGGTTCATCACAAGTGTTCACGAATACACTGTCAACCATGAGGTTGAGTAGGATATAAATAAACAACAATAACAGTAATAGATGCACACAAAATGATGAGACAATGCAACCGATGCACCTCTGCATCTAATACAACTCCAATACTCCCCGTGATCACATCCCGAAACTCCCACCCTGCCATTCCCTAGGCCGAGGTATAACTCAACCGTCGTTGAGAACCAGGACAACGCCTGAGGACACCAGGGTCAAGCCTTTTCACCAGCCCTGGGCCTTAAAACCAGGATAAAACCTGAGGACACCAGGGTCAAGCCTGCCAAAAGCAGCGCCAACATGGGCCTAAATAAACAACATAATCATCTCCAACTTCCGACACAATATGAATGCATGTCATGCCAATAACCAAAATAATATCAACTCATGCCTTTAACATTCATCCAGCACAATAATCCATCTAATAGTACAGTCACACAGGTAAACATGCCAGCAAATAATATACATTATAGTTGAGTAGATATATCCTACCTCTTATCAAATACTCCAAATAACAAATCCGAGCAAAACAATGAAGAATATCCGTCAACAAAACCCGTCACCTTAAACAAGAAATAATAATAACAATTACTAGCTAATCAATTAACCAACTAATAATTAATTAATTAATTAATCACTATTAAAAATTTCGTTTCACAAACAATTATGTAAGCATATATTATTATTTATAGTTACGTAAATTATTGAATTAAAACTAATCATAAATGCAACACGAACCAAACTAAGCGAATACCTCCTTCCTCCCTTACCCGCGGTCTATAACTCGACAAGTACCAACCCACGCCTAGTCAACCACCCCTGCCACACCGTGGTTAGCCACCCACCACTACGGTGTGCCCAGCCACCACCAGCTCCTCCGTCGGCCCTCACAACCACTTCCTAACACTAAGCAAACCTCGACACGCACACAAACACCCAACATCGCCCTCACACAACCCGCGACCTAAAACACCCAACCACCACCACAATTCGACTCCCACACCACCTCTGGAAACCACCGTTGCCACCACTAACACACGGTGGTACCATGGACGGTGTCACCTTCCCTACTTCGCCACCACACAAGCCACCAATATTTTTTTAACACGGTTTCACACTCGCTGCCCTTTTTCCCTTGTTTTCGCATAAATCACGCAACCACTGCCACCAACCACCATCTTTAACCACCAAGACATCACCACTATGACCGACTAACACCCAGAAGCACAACCCTACCATCCCTCTGCCATGGCAGTCATCGTACGCGACAAACAACTCGTCTTAAGCCTATGACCCGAAAACCCGCAGCGAACACCTAGCTCTCGAATTTCCGGCAACCACCACTAAATCCACAACCTCACCACCCAACATGGTCGACTCCAACACCCATGACTAACCAATCCTAACCCAGGTCAATACGTTCAAGTCAAAGGGGTCAAACACGTGTTCTAATTACACGACTCCTACCCGACACCACCACCAAATTACCCAATTAGCTACCTATAGAACGGTCATCGACAGCCTTAGCTAGGTTAGTTTAGGTCACCATGGTCCATAGTCTAACCTAGGTCCATGGTTACGGTATAGGGTCAAGGCAAGACGAAGTATTAAAGCGATTTAAGTCGATGCATCAAACGATATATTGACAATTTAATAAACGATATAATAAACGTTTTTAAGACGGTTTAGCAAACTTACTTGTTCGAGGCAAAATAGGGCTTTGTGAAATTCTGAAAAATACTTTCAAGCTCGTCATTGGGTTATGAATACAATAGGTAATATAATAAGGTATTTATAGTAGATTAAAAGAAGAGATTTTGGGAAGAAATATTATTTAGCTAAAAATTTTCGGAGTAAATATTATTATAACTATTAATATTACTAATTTATAAATTTACTAAATAATAAATATTATTATTAATATCCAACATTTCGGGCCATATATATATGATGGCAATAATTATTATTTCTATTTTTAGTATAATTTTTCGGCCAAAATATAAAATAGGAAATAGAATTAATTATAATTAAAGTATTATAAATCAAGGAATATAAAAGAATATTATTTTACGAAATAATTATAAAATAAGAAATAACTATTAAAATGTGACTCATGAAATAATAATAGTTTACATAAAATAGCTTCATAAAACAACTCATTTTGAAATACGTTTATAAAGACATAGTTTGACTTGTATTGACCATGACTAAAATACGGGGTATTATAGTCTTCCCTCAAAAAGAACTTCGTCCCTGAAGTTCACCACACTAACCATAACAAATGCCAACTTAAGGTCTCCCCTCTTGACAAAATGCCACATAAAATGGCGGGTATTACATAAGCGTTCAAAGGAAATGTTTTGGTCTTGTGAGTGCGACTGACGATTTTATCACGAGGTTGAGGTTAGATAAATTCTGACAGTGTAGTTAGACTTTGAGGTTTGAGATTGATGACTTTGGATACTAGATGTAACACCCGTAATTTTTATTTACGGTCTTAAAAATAATTTAATAATTTAATTAAAGAAATATATTCAAATCTTATTCTTGGGTAAAAATATATATTTTGGGTGTAACATTTATATTAGTAATATTATGGTCCGTCTTGAATGT
>VHZZ01001083.1:132950-146774 GCA_009801015.1 Silene noctiflora | reverse complement strand
CAAAGCAAACTCATCTTCCTCTTCATCCTCCTCATCACTTGGGGAGGATAAAAGAGCAAGACTCTTTCCCTTTGAGGATTCACTAGAATTCTTCTAGAGATTAAACTCAGTGAGCCATTAGTGATCCTATTAGTTCATGAAGAGTTAAGATGGATAAATCACGGGATTCCTCAATAGCGGTAACCTTAGGTTGTCACTTAGGAGTAAGGCTATGAAGAACTTTTTGAACAATATCCTCGGACTCGAAATCTCTTCCTAGACCTTTTAGTTCATTAATAATACAAGAAAAACGAGAAGAAAAGCTATTTATGGATTCGTCCTTTGACATATAAACATCTCATATTGTTGCATGAGGAGGTCAATACGGTGCTTTTTAACTTGAGACGTCTCTTCATAGGCAAGATCAAGGGAATCCCAAATTAGTTTAGCCGTAGGACATCCGGAAATTCGACTTACTTCCTTTTCACCAACACATCGTTGAAGAAAAGACATTGCTTTCGAGTTTTTCTCGGCCAATTTAAAATCGTTTTCATTATAATCCCTCTCGACTTTGACCTTAGTAAAACCCATCAAAATATCGGTTTCCTCAATTATTAGAGGTCCGTCCATAATGATTTTCCAACATTGATAGTCAATACTTTTAATGTAATGTTCCATTTTGAGCTTCCATCATCCAAAATTCTCACAGGTAAAGACCGGGATCTTGGAGTGTTTTTCAGAATCCATATCCCAAGGATCAAACTCTAAGGCGGTTAGTCTAGATCAAGAGCACGAAACTCTGATACCAATTGAAGGGTTTGGATTCCAAGTACCTAAGAGGAGGAGGGTGTGAATTAGGTACTACTTTAAAAAATTTATCACAACTTTTCAACTTATTCCTTATTGTTTTAAGGTAAGTTGTTGGACTAGTTGATAACAAGTAGATAATCTAATAAATTGAGTTATTAATAGTGTATCTCTTTGTTTAAGTTAAAAGAGGAAAGTCGTAAGTGACAGTTGTTGTGACTGTAACTAAATCGTCTTAGCAAATGAGGTAATAGCTACTTTATGAATATGACAGTGCTTGCAACTGTTGCATAAAAACGATAAATAAAGAAAACGATAATAAATGCAGCGGAATTTAAAGGAAGCAAGAAATCAACACAACGGTTTTGAATTGGTTCGGCCAACACTCTAAGGGCGTACGTCCAATCTTCTTTTTATTGCCAATTCAAGTGATCTACTCCGACTACTTAAACTCGTACAATAAAAAAGACCAACAACCTACTCCGGTTGCGACAAGAGATCGAAGACTACTTAGCCTAAGAACTCGACTTTCTACCTTAGAATGTTTACAAAGATCAAGTTTCTTCTAACATATTCAAAAGAATAGAGGAAGACAACTTATGAGATCAAACAATTCTAGGCAAGAAAGTATAATACTTAAAGCAACAGTGGTTCTGACTGTATCAGTTGAAGACTTAGAAAATTTTGCAAATAAAAGAAAAGCTTTGAACTTTTGAAACAATTTGCAAACTTTAAATTTGTTTTCTTAGAAAAGTCTTAAGTGTTAAGGAAGAGAGGTGATCCTTTTATAATGGGGGGATACAAGAGGGAGCAAACTAGGGTTTGTAAGTCAAGGCTTTTGGTATATGACAAAAGCTTTGACCTTTCCATGTTTACACTAAAAGGAGCACCTTTCTAAGAAGCATAAGGAGGAAAAGAAGGTTTGTAAATATACTAAAAGAGCCTTTGATTTTTCAGAAATAAAGCAATGAAACAATCACCAGAGGACAATTCTTGAGATAGAAAAAAGTGGAATGAGAGGAGCTTTGTTTTACAAAAGACCAAGGAAGGTTTTAGCACATTTGGGGAAACCTTTTTAAATAAGAAAGCATCTTCCTTTTCATAGAATTATTTCTCAAAATTTTACTTTAAAACTCAAAAGTGGTATCTTTTAAAAGTGGCAGAAAAGATGCCTTGAGTTTAAAAAATAAAATGATTTAGAAACAGCTTAAGAGGGGACACCGACTAAGGTAACAGTCCAGCTTACTGTTATTAGATGAGATAATAGTGAGCTGAATTGTTACTTTGATGATGGCAAGTACTCTACTCAATTTTAAAACTTCAATTCTTGTTTGGACAATATTTCAACACTTCAATTATCCTGAAAAGGTAAACTAAGATGGTACAAATTAGATGACCACATCATCATCAATTAAAGAACCCAACAAAAGGTGAACAAATAACCGGAATAAATTAGTTTCTTTCACAAGTTCATGTATGGATTTCTATCGGGTTGTGCACAGAAGTTGGAAGATAAGCTAGCAAAACAAAAATGGAGGAAAAGTTATCAAGTTATGCAAAGTCATCAAAACCATCACCAATCCAACAATTATCACTTCTTGCTCAACGTTGTAATGCCATCAATCTTGCCGAGGGCTTCCCTGACTTCCCTGCTCCTTCTTTCCTCAAAAACGCCGCCGTTTCTGCCATCAACTCTGACTTCAACCAATACAGGTTTCCCACTTCCCTCTCTTTTTCTTCATTTTTTTGCCATCATGGTTTCTTCTTATTTTTGTTTCCTTAATGAGATGCCAATAAATTGCCCACAAGAAATTTGGATGAAATGGCGCTATTAGTGTCCTTAAGGAGTACTCCCTCCGTCCCGGTCATTTGTTTACCTATTTCATTATTTATGAGTGTCTCATTCATTTGTTTACCTGGGTGGTCTTCCCTCTCATTGGTCTTTGGGCCAAAATTAAAGATAAACAAATGACTGAAAGTGTGAGAATTTGTGCTTTTTATAAGGTGAACCTCACCTTTAGTTCACCCCCGTGTGTTTTCTTAATCCTAGCGACCTAGCGCAGTAGCGCCCAAATGAAATGGGACAATTCATGAGAATCGGGGGGAGTCCACTTGTAAGTTTATGATCATAGCAGAATAATTCTATTTTGTAGCGAAATCATAGGTGTTATAGTGTTATACTCTTCATTAGATTGGTTTTACCTTGTCTGCAATAGAGCGGTTTCAATTTGGAATGAAACTGGAGCACATTTTTGCTTTTAACGTGCACATTATCTTATACTCTCTCCGTCTCAATCATTTGGTTTGACTATTTCATCTTAGGACGTCTCATTCATTTGCCTACTTTTCTATTTTGAAATGCTTTTTATGTGTAATTTGAGCATGCACATGCATTTTGATCTACTTGTCATTCAATTAACAATATCTAGAAACGGTCTGTGGTGTTTGTGTCAAAAATAAAAGTAAACAAATAATCGGGACGGATGAAGTATACTCCGTACAATTTATGAAACTCTTCACAGTCAAATTCTACTCCGGTGGCTCGTTTAGTAGAGATAGTAGAATCCTAGTGTATGAAAATAAAAGTAGGTGTGGATTTCCAGGCATGTGCAGGAAATATGCGACTATGTTGCTATTAACATGAAAGACATGCACGGTTTGGAGGTTGATCCTTTGACTGACATTGTGATTTGCTGTGGACAAACAGAGGCATTTTCTGCTGCTATGTTTGCCTGTAAGTGCAATCCTTCTTTGATCGAATGTACTTTTTTAGTTTGTGTTTATTTTGAGTACGAGCCAGGTATGACCACAAATGTTGGAACAGTCGTCGGCTCGAGCTTTAACCTTGTTGCATTCACACTCCTCATCACTCACCAGTTCAGCAAAGTGCTTAGGGGTAAATTGGTAAACTGTAATGAAATGAAGCATGACTATGATCCTTGCTTGAAGAAACATACACAACTTTTCAGAAGGAGTATTAAAAAAAATGAATGAATCACTCATTCTCTGCATTTGCCTTGTCCAGTGCTTGATCGAGGTGATGAAGTTATCGTGTTTGATCCGTCATATGAAACATATGAAGCTTGCATTCGTATGGCAGGAGGAGTGCCTGTAAGCCCTTTTGAGTTTTGACAGTTATTTTGGAGAATCAGTAGTGTTTGAATTATTGTGAATTCAAACTTACATTCTTCTTGATTGTGTGATGATTTCACAAGATATTTGTGCCCTTGGACCCTCCTCTTTGGACTCTCAACCAAGAGAAACTCATGAAGGCTTGTACTGTCAAAACCAAAGCAATAATATTGAACAGGTTTGTAGATTTTCAACTGTTTTCTTGGCGACAAGGAATAACTAGGAATTTGAATACCTTTTTAAAGAATGGATTAATTATAGTAGGTTTAGTACGAGTAGTGCCTATACTGTAGTACTTTTATAGTTTTATACTGGAGCTGATCATGATAAATACATTAAAGTTATGATTCGTGAATAATATTTTTCATAAAGATATACTGATACAAAATGACACAGCCCTCATAATCCAACAGGGAAAGTGTTCAGACTAGATGAGCTGGAAATGATTGCTGCATCTTGCCTCAGAAATGACTGCCTTGCTGTCACAGATGAAGTATGATAATGCCACTGTGTATCAGCTAGGACAATGCTGCTGTATTTGTGTTTTTTGGGTTTTAAGTGGATATTGAACAATTTGTGTATCTATAGGTTTATGAGCACATAACATACGAGAATACAAGACATATTTCCCTTGCTTCACTTCCAGGTATGCAAGAGCGAACCATTATCACATCCTCCTTGTCCAAGACGTACTCTGTGACAGGTAATCCCGAGGTCTAATCTTAACAATGTCTCTACTTTTGCTGCGAGAAAAGTCATTATTTATCATACGGAGTATTTGATATTAATTGTATTAGGTTGGAGGGTTGGATGGGCCATTGCCCCTGCTTGTATTGCTGACGCTATAAGAAACATCCATATAAGACTCACAGATTCGGCTCCAGCGCCTTTCCAGGAAGCTGCCTTGACAGCTTTGCAGAGTCCTCCCGAATACTTCGAGTCACTTAAACAAGTAATTTCTCTGTCCATGAATAGACTTCCTGATTTTTATGTTTGGGTGCCCATGAATAAAATTTCGTCATTTTTTTTGGGGGGGCTTTGCTTTCTCTTGTTCTCATGCTCAGTGGTCGCACTTCTTTTTTTTTGCATAGGATTATGAATCAAGGAGGAACCTCGTAGTTGAATTCTTCGATGGGATCGGTTTTCAGACAGATTTTAAGCCTCAGGGTTCATTCTTTATATTTGCTGAGCTGCACAAGGATTATGCACACTCTGATGTATGGTCTTGTCACAATCTATTATTCTTGTCTGGTACTCCTATTATGAAGCTGTTGTCGAAAAATGTACTTGGTGCTCATTATATTTAAGATTATGTGGTGATATATCATATTCACCCCTCCGATTATTTTGGATGGACAAAAAGGAAATTGAGACCGCATAAATAAGATTCAAGGAGGAAAAAACTACTCAATATTAGTGTCGTTCATTTGAGGCCCTGCTGTTTATGTTTCCTTTGCCGTTTTATTTCACTTTTCAGCATACAAAACATTAGACCTTCTATGATAAATCTCACCAAACCTGTGTAAAATTAAGCCTTGTGAATTCTAAGTTTTCCAGCAATCTGCCATTCTTAAAAGACACCACTATGTTGCAGGTAGACTTTGTAGAAGAACTAATAACACAAGCAGGCGTAGTAGCAGTGCCGGGCTGTGGATTTTTTCATACAAAGTTCCCTCCAGAAGCCTGCCAGAAAAGGTATGTGAGGTTTGCTTTCTGCAAAACCACAGCCACTTTAACTGCTGCTTTTCAGAGAATCGGTCAGCTTCTAGATTCCTCGGGGCATTTGAAGCTATTCCATTCCGGAAACGTCCCTGATTTATGAGAATTTTGTCATGTTAAAGATAAAGTCACCGTTAGTTTGAACTAGCCCGTGTTAAGGCAAGATCTTTTGGATATGGTTAATTATAAATTTCTCTCTTTTGGAATATGCACATACTGGCAGATGTGTAAGGTTTTCAAGGTTACTGAAATTTTTATGTTGTGAATGATTGAAAATTATTAATACCTAATCAATGTCATAGACTCAACGTACGTACTGTGATTTGTGACTGTTCCGGGGATTGTGTTTGTGACCGTTACTGCAACTTATTACCATGGTTGTAACGTTCCACCCATCTACAATAGATAGTAGATGGATAGCAATTCAACATTTCAATCGATAATCGGTGGTTGTAAGGATTCATGAAGTGTGATATGCGTTCCTATATTCGGAGTAGGTGGTCATAGTCTAATATCTAGTGATACCATAAATGCAACGAAGACGACTTTTAAAAATTCGTAAAATCATATAATAACATGGCTATGAGTAATATTTCATTCATTCCTTAGTTCCATTGTCCTAATACAAAATTTCATTTGAGATCATCTTAAGCTTAACTGCTTAAGACCGTCTTTTTTCATGTTTTGCTGTTCATTTAATGATAGTTGTAATGAATATTTTGTAGGCTTAATGAATATTCTACAACAGGCCAATGGTTGGATAAAAAAGAAGGAAAAAAAAATTAAAAAAAAAAAAAAAAAGTAATTCCAACAACAAATCCAAGAAAAAAGTTGCTCAAGAAAATGTCAAAGTTGGAAACAACCTCCCTAAACTGTGAGGTTTGTTACCGAGAAGATGGCACATCACCACAAACCTTAACTGTTTGTTCATTTTATGATTTTCTCTAATCACATATTTCAGTTGGCTGCATTGAATCTTAATTTCCGTCACTGGACGTTTCGATTATTTTGCAAGACATAATAGTTGAACATGGAAGAAGAGAAGATTATGGCAATAGCAGAAATGCAATGTTCTGCCTATGGTGATAAAGTACATAACCAAAATCCCATCATTATCGAAGGTGATGATGAACAAACAACCGAAATTCATTCACTCTTGCGTCTCATGAAGATCTCTAACGAATTCACGACTATTAAAGAGTACATTCAATCTTTAAATCTTTACTTTCATCTCATTTTTCCCTTCCCTAATTCCTAATCATTTCTCCATTCATTTTTTTACGCTAAAATGAGTAATGCTTCTAATACTATTGTGAAGTGGCATAATGGTTGACGCGGTTTTCACTATCGGTCGTCAGTCTTGTCTCTCTGTTTACAACACGGTTTGGTAAAGTTGCGCAATACTCACTTCTTTTTTCGCCTTAGGCAGGAACTTTTAAAGCATTAGGATAATGAATGTCGTTGTTGCTATTGTTGACCTTGCGCTATTTCGTTGGTTTTCTTTATAGTTCTATGGAGATATTCCCTTTGCCAGGAAATAGGGTGGAGCCTCAGCATGCAGATATTCTATGTTTCGGGCCGCAGGTAAGCAGGTTTTCAGTAAATGTATGCTCATAATCCATAATACGAGTACAAGAGAACTAATTATCATCACGTATGTTCCATGTTTAGGCCAGGAACTTCTGTCAGCAGTTTCAAGCAACCGATCTTCTTACGTCGCTCTCACTTTCCGAGGATACCACCAAGCTGAAACTGAAAGAGCTTGCTGAAAATGCCATGGATGAAGTTGCCAAATTGTTCGCAGAAGGTGAGCCCTTATGGCAACATGATACTGATAGAGGGATTGAGGTCCTTAACTATGAAGAATATGTTAAGAGATTTAGCCCTAACCTCGATTTTACATTGGATGAGATTATAAGAATCATAGCTGTAGATGCACCATTAGACATTCCTCTTCTCCATGGAAGGGCCGATGATGGTGTCAAAGAGCCAAAACCGGAGTCATCAAATGGTTACCAAGCATCACGAGAGATTGGTTATATTCAATTGCCTGCAATATGTGTTGTGGAAATCTTGATGGATGTGGTATGTTTTTTTTTGTCTTTTCATTTCCACCTATAATCTTTGTTACTTAGACTCGTTTAGAATTAGACCTATCTAACATACATATAACATATGGTTGAGTTTACGCAACCTTACTCTCTTTCGAAATCTCAAATGATCCGTAACGACCAATATAAAAAGCCTAGCTAGCTAGTTTAGTGATCTATTTTGATCTATTCCATCACATATAAGTGTCATATAGTTGTGAGCTTTTGACGTCACTCGAAAAAAGTCGTCTTTGATGTAAGATTTATTATCTACTTAGAAAATAGGTCTGAAATGTGCTATGTTTTCCTAGAGACTATGGTCATTTGTGTTCTCTGAAATGCTTTCAAGAGCTGCAGTTCTAGGAATTTTATCACCTGGAGCAATAGGAACTTACGACGGAGCTCTTCAAATGGTAATTTAAACTATGTATTTCCTTTTCTGCAATCGTGCCATTTTAAACAAACACAATATCAATTTATACTCGAGTCCTCAAAATTCTAAAATTTTTTTTCCGCGTTCTTGTAGATGATAGCTGAGTACCATGCCCCATCTCCACTTCTTCAAACAAGGAAAAGTTGCTTTGCAAAATACTGCAAAGAGTTCTCCAGGAACATGTGGATCATTGTCGACATTTCTTTGGAGAGTATGATTGATAACCCGCTACTGAACTGTAAAAGGAAACCCTCTGGTTGTTTAATTCAAGGTTTACCAGATGGAAACACTCAGGCAAGATTTATGTTTAGCATCTCAAATATTTTGCTACGTTACCTTGCCGCTTCACTTCACTTGGCTCGTGCCGTTTGTTGAAATGTGACTCCTGACACTTTGACATGACATTCCCTGCCCCCTTTAGACAATAACAATATAAATTTTGGCAAACATGTCTGCCCAATCTCTAACCACCTATGTAACTTCGGCTCTTTAGTTTTGTGCCATACCCTTCTCGGACACAACACTCAAGGCTATGGGTATGGAATTCACAATTTCACAGTCAATACTTCCCATGGCAACATTCTCCTAACAGAGACGGAGAGGGAGTCTCATAGGACTATGTCGAGGATCAGACTGACATGGTATCATTTTGTATTTTATTGGTTTTAGGCCTTGTCTCAAGCATCTCTTTATTTTTTTCGTTAAAACTGTAAAAGGTTTCAAACGTCTATGAAAACGTGCTCTCACATCCATATCCTTATTTCACGAGCTTATAAAGTTGAGTCATGACGAGTCCGAATTTAGATATGACCCTCACCCTTTGTCTGACACTCGTATCCTAGTCTAACTCAACTGTCTAAGTTACACAGTTTACAGCCGGGCCTGTGTAACTTTTTTCTTTGCACTTCATGGCTGACCGTGTTTTCCTGTTTTATGGTTTTACCGATTTCAAGATCACTTGGATAGAGCACACTGAAGCACAAGTGGAATCCATTCACCCACTGTTCAATTCAGCAGTTAACTCTGGGATCGTGTTCAGTGCAAAACACTGGGTTGATACATTAGCAAGACAATGTCAAAATCTTAATGCTATGATTCAACAAAGCCTCAGTGGCCTTCAGAGAGGTACCACATTGATCTGAATCTCTTCTAACAAATGAAGTTAATTATCCCTCCGCCCCAATCATTTATTTACCTCTATTATGATTCGGACGGAGGGAGGGTACTTAATTATGATGAACAAAGCTGAGGTGGTATTAACCAATAAGCAGAAGTCAGTCCATTCAACAGAAAAGGCTTACTTAGGATTGCTCAGAGAATGAGGAGAGAATTTCATGGTGCTCTTAGCGCGACTAAAGATAACAAGTATAAACCATTGCCATTCAAAAAGGGAGGTGATATTTTGATCAGAACCATAGAAGGTGATGCTCAAAGCCCTGCTGCACTCATCACTGTGACAACTTCGACACGGTTACCTTTCGTGCCTAAGCTAGTTTTTGGATTCTTGGGTGATGAGAAAAACCGGATTAAGGTATGTTGAATGCTCGACGTCCTACCTTTAACTGTGTACTTTGTAGTAAAAAATTCAATCATAACTCTGTAGTTAAAAGAGTCACTTTTGGAATTCTGGCAAAATATTCACGCAAGAATTTTCTGTGTTATGGTTGTAACAAAACAACACTCAAGCACTTAATGGAGAGGATCTTTACGCCTTCATTTCAGGCTAAAACAAGATATGTTTGCAAAAAAAGTCCGGCACAACAATCTGACACTCGCTAGTCCTTTTCAGACCACTTGCAGCTAATGTTATTCAAACTCGGTTCAAAGCCTGCAACATGATGTCTGTCCAACTATTACACTCGACTACTTCAATGCAAATCCTCATCTTCTCTTTGGTTAAGAACATTTCTGCAAGTATTATACATATGTTCGAGTGTTGAGTGTCATACACATGTACGACAGATCATATGAAGAATCAGATTAACATAGCTCGCAAACAACTCGGAGTAATGTAGATATTTTGTACTCACTTATTCACTCTGCTGTATCACTTTGTTTACAGTGGGATATCCTTGCCCTAGAGCATGCTTCACAGGAAATTTTCCATTTTCGTACCAGTGAAGGTCCGGAAGACATTGTTTCCATCACAAAAATGTTGGTAAGTTTCACACAAGTCGTAACCAAACTACTCCTACCATACTTCATATACACAATAATCTAAATTATTTGTTCTTGGAAAAACTGTTAGGATGAGAAGGGAGACATTGACACATTGTTTCTGCAAGAAAAGCAGGAGAACGCCGTTGCATCATACATAGTCTTTTCGCCCATTACTTACGCCACCCTCATTTCGCTATCCAACCAAGTCAACATCGACGAAATTCCTCTTCTGCCCTCCGGTTTTGCGATCCTCTCTGACGAGAATTCGAGTAAGCAGGAGGAATCCAAAGGAAGTATTCTAACACTTTCATTTCAGCTTCTTGATAGTTCCTTAAAGACACAAGAAGTCCCTAAGAAAACTGTTCGCAAGTTGTACAAACTTGTCACGGATACCATATCGAAAATCCGGGTCGCATTGTTTGAGCCCCCGCCTAATGCAAACCAGGATGATGTAGAAAGATGTTCATGGTGATGTTTAGAAACATTTTCTGCTCAATTTTTTTTGGAACTTTGAGATTTTTTTTTTCCAATAGTGTTGGATAATGTGGTTGAATTTGCTAGACAATAACGGAGTACCATGTTTTTTTCATTGGCCCTTAGCTAACATGTTAATGTTATCATACAATGGTCTTATGTAAAACAGTTAACCGTTGAAATATCCCACATTTCCATTTCAATGTGCCTCGTGTAAAGTCTGCCAATAAGATACTACGAAACCAACGAGCAAGGATTTTCTCCATTTTCTTCTTTCCATTACATGTCCATTTCTTCTCAGAATTCTATATTATATTACTCCGTATTATTAGTTATTTATGCACTGTTAGATCGTTCTAAAATATAATCCGGACCACTAAAAGAAAATGGAAGGAAATGGAGAGAAGAAGAAAAAGAGAGGATCTCAATTGGAAACGAATATGCTCTCCTCGTCTCATTCATTTCTTTACTTTTTATATATTTTCTAAGACGGGTAAATAAGTAAAGTGGACAAAGAAAGTAGGGCCGTAAATGAGTTGAGCCCATTTGACAAGCCCACAAACACACTAAGGCTCGACTCGGAAGCTCGTATGAGCTCATTATTTTTTTAATTTTTATCAATATTGTTTTACTTAACTTATTTTAGTTTTATGATAAATTAATTATAATATTAGTTTAGAAAAGAAAATAACATAAAAAAATGTTATTTTAAGCTAATAAACGAGAAAAAAAATAGTAGCTTAAATGAAATGTTTAATTTAAAAATTATATTAGAATTAAAATAATGCTAGCAAAAATGGTATTCAAACAAAATTCGAGCTCGTAAAATATCATATAAGCCAATCCCGAGCCTTGATTTCAATAGCTCGGGTTCGGGCTCGGACTCGACTTTTATGATATGAGCCGAGCTCGAGTTCGGCTTGACTCATTTACACCACCCCTAGAAGAAAGTATAAAAAACAAACCAAAACAATTAAAAAAATTAAAGGGAAATTTTATGTTGTACCTCCCGGTTTTTCATTATTCTATGTTATACTCCTCCCATTTTTATATTTTACATTATACCCTTAAACTTCTTACTTATTTCTCAATCACGACTTTCTTCAACTCTCCATTAACATTAACATTATCGATAATCAAACAACCGCAGTTCGACCTTTATTTTGAGTCATCATTAATGTCACATCATTATCCTTTTTGAGAGGCATCATAAATCATTTTTGGTAAGCATAAACTACTATTAAAAACCTCTGTCATGACTTATGAAGCATGAAATGATAATAGAAATTTCATGCATTGTTATTGAAATTCGTATTCTTTGGTAGGTTAATGGGTAATTGATACGAGTTGGGATATGGTCATGGATAGTATAGCGGTCATGGATAACGTGGATGAGCTGATTGTGGACAATTCTCTGTACTGTTCAATTCCGGGTCCAGGTAATATTCCAGTAGCCCAACTAATGGCGTGTCAAGTTGCTTGAATTGGGTCTATGATCAAAGAAGCCGTTTGCTTGCTCCATGTCCAGCTCGCCTAAACAGTCCAACTCGTCTAAGCAAGTCAACATGGGAGACAAGGTGAGTAATTCAAGAATAAATAGTAGTAATTATGCAATTTAAGGGTGTTTTTATTTCAGCATTATAGTCGTTATTATGGCTGGKATTTTWGGCAAGTTTTTAGCCTAATTAACCCTAATTAAGAGACTTAATTAGGTAGTTTTATTGCCTCATTATTTCAGCCGTTTTAGGCTTGTGGACTTGGCTATTTAAGCCTCGTTTGTACTTTGCATTTGAGATCATACAATAAACTTTTTCAGAAAACAAGTTAAGAAATATGTAAACTCCTGTTCTGTTGGGGCGAAATCCAAACAGTTCCGGTAGTGTTCGACGCGTTTTCGAGCTCTAATTCGATTGTTGTTCAATAGGTCTTGAATATCAATCACCCATTGTTCGAGTTATAGGTCTAACTCGAGCAAATATCCCATTGACTCGATTTCTACACATGAATTCGAGGCAAATATTCTTTTGTTTTATTTTGTCAGCTATTCCGCTTTCACATTTCGCGTCAGTAATTCGGCGAACAAATAAGTAAATGAGTAGGTTATCGTGTAATTGAAATGTTAAATAAATAATTTAATAGATCAAATAAAAAACTAAGTTAACAAAGACAATTAATAAACATAGTTGCTCTTTCATGTACAAGTTTTACTCTTTCATATACATTTTTCTATAGTTTTTCCATATGAGGCCCTTCTTTAACAACAAGCCTATTTCTCTTTCTCTCAAGATCAATCAAATGCTCATCAAATTGTTTACTATGGATCTTAATTCTCATGTAGATCAAGTAATTTCGTTATTTATGTATCAATTTTTTTTATTACATTAAGAAGGTGTGAATTGAATTGCGTTGATTAATTAGGGTTTATGAAAATAAGGACTGAATTCACCCATACTTCTAAAGAAGAAATCATCATTTAATTCAATATGAATACACCATTTCTTTGAGATGGGGTGGAAACTAAATAACAAACAAAAATTTTAAGAATATTGAGTGAGATGCGTCAATATTCATGATACTATCCACTTAAACAATAGATTAATCACTAAAATTGGAGAAATAATCCATTGTAGTTCGTCAAATACCCAATTGCTTTTGCTAGATATTTTGCCATCTTAAATAGCAGATTTGGGCGGTTAATCAACGGGCGTAGCCGCGCAGGCTTGTTGCTTTTGCCATCTTCAATAGCAGATTTGGACGGTTAATCAACGGGCGCAGTCGCACAGGCTTGGACTGCAACCGCACAAGAGGATTGAAAGGGAGAATTGAAATGTGAAGAAAATTGTTTGTTGAAATCTACCTATTATAAAAGCCAAGTCTTTTCTTGGCTTCTGGTTGGTTGATTGATTTCATATTATATTTTACATGTGGGCCGCTCCATGTTTTCTATTCTAATTAATTACCCTCTCTCCTCAACTCAACTTAATTCCTATTCTTATTTCTATTCTAATTACGTATGTTAAAACATACATT
>VHZZ01001079.1:74979-85052 GCA_009801015.1 Silene noctiflora | reverse complement strand
GTTCACTTCTAAGGTGGTTTAACCATAAAAGAAAATTTAAGTCATACACCCTCCCCCAACGTTACAAGACCGAACGGGTCACAACTTAAAGATGAGTTTACGATAGACCACAATTATTGCAAAATATTCCGGACACTTGGAAGATGGCTTTACCCAGAAAACTAGTGACGTACTCACAATGACAATAAGAGCAAGTGCCACATATGCCGTAAGTAGAAGTCATAAATAAATATCAATTCCACATGTGATCATCATTAGTCAAAGCAACAACGTAAAGTGCATTGAAACATTCCCCCATGATCCCATGTCAAACGAGGAAGCTGTCTAAGCATTGGTCAACTGGCATCGATTGAGCGACAGCCATACTCGATCGAGTAACCTCAACTCGATCGAGTAGCCTTCACTCGGTCGAGTACTTAAGAAATAGAAGGCAACCAAAACCTGTGCAGAACTTACTCGATCGAGTTGTCTTCACTCGATCGAGTACGGGATAAGCTACATGGTCGAATTCCTTCTACTTTACGGAGTATAGCGAAGTCGGAATACTCCCAATCCCCTGCAAAATATAAGGCAACAAGGAAATACGCAAGATCAGGAATTGGATCCCCAACACCATCATTTACACATAAGTCTTAACAGGAAAATCTAGTCACGAGCATGGCCTTATGGCCGATTACATCACAAAAGTGCTATCAAAAATATTCAAATATCCGAAACACAAAACGAAAATCCAAAAAAAGTCTAACAACATCATCATATAGAGATACGAGTGGCCGCTCAAGGTTACTCTCCAATGTCCTCCTCCATCTCCTCGGTACCGCCAGCTTCAAATGTCCCCGCTCCTGAGGGTCCTGTCATATCTCCTCCTCATGTGGCTGCTCCTATTCTCGATCCCCCTCCGGTCCACCACAGTGCAAGGCACCCATAAGAGTAGCTCTACGGAACTCCTAAGTGCTCTTATGCACCCCATAGTTGTGGAAGACACCACTATAATTTCCCGGACCTCTCCACCACACTGGTTGGGCCAAGTTGGTCCCCACATCCTACTGAATGGCCATCTCATGTAGGTTTCGAAGCATCAACGTGTTTGATATCCTCTCTGTGAGCTCACTCACCTGCATCTGATGACTATAGGATAGTGGGTAACAGGGGTACTGGTACTGGTACTGAGGTGGTCCCTGCTGCACAACTGGCAGTCCCTCAACCACCTCCCTAGCCCTCCGAGGTACCATACCCTCTCTCGCAACATGGTCCTCCTACCTCACATGGGTTCCCCCAACCGGCTCAGGAATCTCCTCAAGAAGGTCATCAATGATCAAGTAAGTCTGCTCAGGAAGATCGGCCTCCTCACTGCCGAGTTCAACCTCTGTTAATGGCTCAGTCACAGGGAGATAGTCCGCGGCAAGCAACCTTATCCAACTCCTACCCCTCACCTTCCAAGCTAAACCCCCACCCGGCAACTCGCGCAACCACTTCTACCGGATGAAGTAGGTCTTATCTAAGGTCGGGACAATGATAGTCATGGGTCTAAGAGCGGAAGAAGCCTCGAAGTCTGTCAACCTTTCGGCTAGGCGGGTGGCGATAGCGCCACAACTAAGGTGTCGGGTCGAAGACTTAGCCATCAAGGCCAAGCTAGCGCATACTATTGTTGGTGCATTGTAGGCCCGGCGCTTTTCCCGAGCGGGGTTGAGATAGAAGAGTAATAACATAACCTCATGTGAGTTGAGCTTACTCACATCCTTTCTACCATATAGCAAACAAGTCAAGGACCGGAGGAAAATCTTTAGGGTCAGGTGCTTCACATTATTGATCAACATGGCACTGGCCTGGAGGTAGGAGCAGCTCTGCCGGTGAGCGAGGGTAGGTAGCTACTCGCTTTGCACTCCTTTGGGATATCGCCATAGTATCCCACCTTAGGCCGAGCGAGCTTAAGGTGGTCAGCAAACTGGTTCGGGGTCAGACTATAGCTAGTGTTCATCAATCGAAAACTCACCGTCTTCCCGGCTACATCATAGTCAAAGGAGCTCATAAATTCTAGGGTCAAGAAGTCATAGGAATGTTTCCTCAGTCTATACAACCCCTCCAACCCCAAGACCTCAAAGATATGACGCACATCCACCTCAATCCCCAAAGCCTCCAATATCTCCGTATTTATGCACCTTGTGGGCTTCAAGGCGCGGCCCAAAAAGTTCATGAAAGCCTGTCTCTGCTCAAAGTCGTGGAAAACCACCGTCGGGTACTGAGGTACCGACGAAACCACGAGTCCACTACACCCTTCTCCGACCTCCCGTGCTGCTCTACTCCTCTTGCTTGGTTGACGGGTAGCAACATTCCTCGGCATCTGTAGCAATGTGGTTAGCCAAACATCGGGTTGTACAAACTAAAAGTGAAGTTTCAAATGTAGTATATACTCAAATTAAAGCTTAAGACGAGTTTCCTTTTGTAAATATGCAAGTCGTAACCAATATGCTCTACTAACCCTCCTCATTACTACTTTTAAACAAATCAATTAGCATGGGCTAAATCCGGGTAAAAAAAATCCTAATTAAAGCTTTATCAAAACCGAAATCCAAGGTTTGAGCAAAATTTCTAACAAAATCCGGGTAAGTCTTGTCAAATGGAAGTTTAAAATACCAATTATTGCAAAGAGAAGAGAACAAAAACCCCAACTTCTACACTTAAAGGATGAAGTTTTTAAGATGAGGTTTCCGGTGAAATTGGCCAACATTAAGTGCTAAACATAATAATATCAACATCACTGACTATTTTCCAACCTCTAAAGATGATTTAGGATGACAAAAATCGAAAATTTGGGTCAAAGCCTAGAAATTACGGGTTGATTGTTACAAAATTTCAAGCTAAATTTGTAGTTTCTAGCATCGAGTAGCAAAGATTCAAAGTATTTGCAACACAATCCAACAACAATTATGCAATATTAAAGCCAAAAATCAAAATTTACATCACTCATGGTTCTCTATTTGTTTCAATATCAAAAGAGGAAATCAGAAATTTACCTTGATTAAGTTTGAAAATCGAATCAAAGAAGGTGAAGTAGAGGAATTGGAAGTACAAGAACACGAAATCACCAAGCCTTGTAGTAGAAAATAGGGTTTTTGAGAGAGTTTGAAGGTAGATAGAAGAAATAAGTGGGGAAGAATGAAAAAGATGTAAGTTATAAAACCCGATATATGAAAGATCCAGTTTTCTGATTCAGCGATACTCGATCGAGCTTCTGGGGTACTCGGTCGAGTTAAGGGCGCACGGTCGAGTACTTAAGAAACAATATAATCACCAGTTATGTCAATTAAATATTCTCGATCGAGTGCTGAGTGACTCGGTCGAGTTACCCTTGTACTCGGTCGAGTCAGCCAAAAACGAGCAGCGACTTATTATGATATGTGGTCATTCCTGCAAAACAACGATTCGTTCGGAGTCTAAGGTGTACCTAGGACTCATCACTAGTTATCTCCCAAACTGGCACTATCAACCATTGACACCGAGCACACAATAAAACATCATAACAACATTACCATACTTACTCTATCTCATACACGATCATATACAATTCTATTAGGTACAACGATATTCTATCCAACTCACATGATATCCATTCTACGACCACAACATGCTCATGTCCGCCATCGCATACTACAACATATAAACTGGTTATCCAATATAATCATACCCATACATCTCATACACCCTACACGTTCAATCCACATACCTACACTTACAAAATTAAAAGCAATCAAGCACCATACACGTTGCCCAATCCACATAACTTACTTTGACACACATATCCTACACATAACATACATGTTCATACAATTCCCGACTCAACATCCTCATTATCAGTGGCTGTCTTAAGCATATTAGGGCCAGGATTTTGGAATGAGGGCGCTTTCCCACCCAAAATCAATGTCAAAGGGGTTCCCAACCTACATACACCAGGTTCATTTTATTTGACTCTTTACGTTCATTGGGTTTATTGGTTACAGGTTCCAAAATCGTCGCTCTGATACCACTTTGGCACACCCCCACCTCCCAGGGAGCCTTAACAAGATCTTCCCTAGAAGATAAGGGCGCCGCCTTCTCGGTTGCCCGAGGATAAGTATATCATAATGTCAATAAAAGAACATTTAAAGTGAAATTACATGTTAAACTCATTACACAAGCAAGGTATAACTGATACATCTACTCAAATACGTTGAGACTCCTCGTGTCAAATTCAGTGAAAGACACCTCTCTCCAAGATATCCAAGGCAAACCATATCAACACCTGCTAAGACAAACTGCTCACCTGAAGGATCACCGCAGACACACAACAAGAAGAACACAAACAACACCACACAAGGTCAATAACTGGAGAATGGCATATCAAGCACAATATACATAAGCACAACTCCAACTCCAGTACACCTCCATCCAACTGACTAACACCACAGTGTCGCCCAACCAGGTTACCAGTCACGACCAGCAACCCACTCCGCCAATGGGGACTGCAACCATACCACCTAAGCCCCGCTTAACCATAAAGCTTAAACCCAATGATCATTAATGTACACACCCCCTTGTGACGGGAACCACAAGGGGCGAACAAGGGTGTGAAACCATTCCCGCAAATGACTCCACTCAGCCGAGGCGCACCTTGCGAACCATATACAATTACAACATCATCCATAAGACTGATAAACATGCCAATATTGAACAATACCAACATAACCAGAGCTAACTCATATCATCACATCGCCATAATCAACTACACATTTCAAGTAATTACATCCGACAGTACTGAGTAGGTAAACCTACCTTTAACGATCTGCAACTAGCATCACGATCATATGATTGTGAAACCGCCATCTACAACACCTAACAACAAGGACATACTCTTATTACTAATAGCCATAACCCTACTAACTCAAGGATGACGGTGATGATGAGGACTTACCTAAGCCCGGCATACCGGCGATAAGACCGCAACCCGACTCGAGTCTCCATCTCCATGATAGCTCCCAAGGTGAAGGATTAGAGAAATGGGTGATGGTAAGGGAGTGTCGTTGATCTAGGTTTAGGGGAAATGATTTGAGAAAGACTGATTTGGGTTTATAATCTCGCGATATATATTATAACGCTGAACCACACTTATTCGATCGAGTGCAACATACTCGATCGAGTTACCTCTACTCGATCGATTAACTAGACTACTCGATCGAGTAGCCCGAGTTAGATCGAGTCCCACAGCTCCCAAGGCTGCTAAGTCCTCAAGGTCCGTTCTACCAAAGGTTCTGACGGTCAAACACAGGTGTAAGGTCAGTCAACGAGTCCCTAAAAGGATGGGTATTACACATGGTACCCCTACTTTTAAGAATCTACCCATGTTATCCTTAAGGTTCCAATTTTGTGAGCATGGTACTCTTAATGTAACGCCCATTAACGAAACGTTAGATTTTGATGACGTGGCATAATTAGTAAATTAATAATTAATAATAAATATGAAATAAAAATAAAAGTTTGAATATTTCCCATGGTAACCCTGTGCTTTATACATTCTTCCCCATATATGCCTAAGTTGCAACAAAAGAAGCGTCATGTCTTCTATTATAACTCACCACCCAAAAAAGTAACAAGGTTATGATTTAAGAAGAGTTTATGTAGAAAATAAATCTTGGCTTACTCGCCTATGTTAACTCAGTAGAAAAAGCTCCACAAATATCCAACATGGTTATGTTAGTTAAAAGAAATATTTTAGGAATAAAGTTAATGATGGCATGAAGGCAAAGATAAAAATTGTCCAAACTCTTATATTTTAAGATAAAAATAGCATTCATTATGTACATGTTGATGTCGAGTAAAAGTAAAATTACGAGATGGCGCATAAGCAAAATGACCGCCTTATCAAGTTATTGCATTGCTTAAATCAGGAGTGTATTAGGAATACTATATAAAGTCAAGAGTACTCTCATACATTTGTCACATCTTAGGGATATTTGGGGAAAAATATACAAAGTACAAGGGTATAATCCGAAATGTTCAAACTTTTATTTTTATTTCATATTTGTTATTAATTTTAAATTTACTAATTATTCTCACGTCATCAAAATTTAACATTCCGTTAACGGACGTTACATTAAGGATTTAAAGGGTACCATGGGCATAAAAATGGGACGTCAAAGGTAGCATGGGCGGATTCTTATTAAAAGCAGGGTTACCGTGGAAAATCTGACAAAATTAAGAGACATCATAGGAAATTTCCGATAAAATTATCGCAATGATCTAAAGTTGTTCACTAATACACATAGTTGCAATTACCAATCAAATTCGTTTACTAAAAAAATGGATACGCTTAAGCTAAAAAATACTTTGTACTCCTACCGAATATAAGACCTCGTTTGGTTGCCATGCGGGAATTAGTTTTCCATGATTTTACAAAACACGTTAATTGGCCAATTCATATGAATTGCCCAAAACGCGTTTGGTTCACATCCTGGAATTGAATTGACACGGGAGTTTCCAATTACCTAGGGAGGGCTAGGTAATTAAACTCCTCCATAATAGAGGAGTTGGAAATTCATGGGAAAAAAAATCCCATGATTTGGAGTAACCAAACATTTTCCATTTTTCCAAATTATGGGATTTTCCAATTCACCCATTTTTATGGGGGCAACCAAACGAGGCCTAAGAGTTCATTTAGGTCATGATTACAGTTTGTCTTATGTGAGTCAACCCGCTTTGCCCGCCCAGCTAAAAAAGTGGATTTGGTCATAAAAATATTGAAGTAATGTACCACGGACAAAAAATAGGTCTGCTAAAATTATTGGGCGTGTATCAACTCTACTACGAAAAATGTTAATGGGCCGGATTATTTTTCTATTTTTATTTATATACGACAATTTTATTAAAATGAAAAAAAAAACGTATTTAATAACAAGCTAACTATTTGGTACATAAATTTCACCAAAACCAAGTTGAGCTCGAAAAAGATGCCCTAGCCCATAAGCCCACGAATAGGACAGTCTATTTTATTACGCAGTTGGACAACCTAACTAAGTCCGTTAATTGTTACTCCGTACTCCGTACAATAAACACAAGTAATAAATTTAGGCCGTCGGAAATTTTTTCAAGTGTAGACCTCCTCACTACCGGCCTAAGGCTAATCATCACCTCTATCTTGGATATAGCCCACATAAATCTGTTGGTATCCAACATGGTGAATTGCTACTTCAAGTAGCGTTTTAAGGTAAATCGTTACTTGAAATAATGATTTTATCTTGTTGGGTACAATTCCCAAAACCATGTTTATTAGCAGAGTTCATTGGGATGAAATATTAATACTTGTCGGATGTTTAAAGTACACCCTCTATGCGAAAATAATCTTCTTGCTTTTCATTTTAGGTAGGGGTGATTACGAATCAAGTCGTAACCGAGCTTAGATGATGCAGGAGCACTAGAAGAAAATGAAAATGAAGTCTTGATTAGTCGAAATGTAACTCACATTTCCGAAGGTTTCAAAATGGGCTCAAGTATGGTGAATAYGCTAACATGGGGAAGCGTGGAACACGGAAGTGCAAGGTCGACTTGAAGACTGATCTTACACGAGGTTGAGGAGCTGTCCAAGTCGGATTGAGATCTTCTAATTTATTTCCTTATTCTAGTTTAATAAGTTTAAGGTAGTTGTTGTTTATTTCCTATTTCTTGTCTAGATTAAATAGGGCAATTTTTGTCATCATAGAGTAGAATTTCCTAATCTGTTTTAGGAAAGTAATTTTAGGAGTAGTGTGTCGCCTATATTAATATAAATAGAGGTCTTTGCATTCAGTTTTTATTCATTCAAGTTTAAGTTTAATACAAGAATTCTTGTTAAGTTCTAATTGCTTGCGAGTTATTAGATTCATTATTTCGTTCTTGCGAGGATGAAATAATACACATTCGTTCTTGCGAGGGTGAGTGTTAGTTGTGAATTGTCACGAATTCCTTGCGAGGAAGGAGAGAAATTCGCTCTATATCGTTCATTGTTTGCGTTTTAATCTTACAAAACCTAAATATAATCACTTTAATTTCCCTGCGTTATAATTACACTAAAACTAACCTAAAATCGTATTAGTTTTACATCAATTTGGTATCAGAGCTTCGGCTCTTGATTTCCTTAAACCAAGACGGTCCTTGGGTTTATCGTTTGTCATTGGTTCTGCCATGTCTCGAAGGCAATTCAAACATTTTTTGAAGGAATTCGAGAAAAGATCATTGTTGAAGGATTTAGAAACAAGTCTTGCCAAATTGTCGAACCAGATGGAGAATTTTGGGCGTGACTTTCATCAATGGGCTGAGATAAAGAAACAAGAGACATAAAACGAGTCTTTTGAAGAGGTTCAACAAGAAGAGAAAAAGCACGTAGAAAAGCCTTACATTATTCTATCACAACCTGACCTGAAATCTTTTAATGAGATTCAAGAAGAGAAGGAGATTTATCGTGTTGAATCGTTAATTGACGTTACACAACAAGTATAATTAATGGAGTGCGAATTAAATCTTCGAACTGAACAGATTAGTGAAGAAAAAATCGAATTTTTTAACGAAATTCAAGAAGCAGACGACGAAGATAAAGAAGATGATCATGAAGAGGAGCAGCACATGGAGGAGCACCACGTAGAAGTCGAGTATAAAGAGGACTTGATTGACGACCAAATTGTGAGTAAACAATATATTAACAAAACTTATAAATCGCCACTTGAGCAATACATCGACGAGAAGTTATATGGTCGGCATTGTTCATGTTATTTCCTACTGAATTCAATTATAATGGCTGCTCTAGAGGATCTGGTTGTTCACGATGGTCTTACTAATTCCAGCAAGTGTTATGTCGATTTTGCTACACTTGTGCACGGAGGGTGGTGGAGGTGGAAGGCACAAGAAAAGATGGTGCAAGAGGCATAGGCATAAGAACAAAGGGAAGTGTCCTACAAACTACGTAAAGATTGCTACTAACATGGTTAAGATAAGATGGTTTGTTTTTTATCCAGGTGGTATCAATATCTCCGAAATTTGAGGTCAAATTCTTAAAAAGAAGGGGAGTATGATGTGGGAGCATAGAAGGTCATAAAACAGAACATAGCTGAATGACACGATTCCCTAGGCCAAGTTAGCAACACAGTTTCCTAAGACGTGTAGGATTAATTATTTAGCTTATTTTATTGATTTCGAATAAGTTTAGGAAACTTAGTTCTTTCCTAATCCTAGCTGTTATCATATTTCTATAGATCTAATTGTTAGTAGTTTAATTAATTAAATAAAGTTTTCTAATTAGTTTAGGAAATAGATTAGGAAATAGCTTTTATTTTATTAGGAATAAGATCTAGTTGTAATCGTATAAATAGGAGCTCAAAACAACCCTATTGGATATGAGTTATTGAGTTGAGTAATAAACAACCCTAATTAAGCTTGCGAGTTTAATTGTTAATTCAACCTTGCGAGGCTGAATCTATGTTTCTAGTTTGATTCCTTGCGAGGATAGAATTACGTTCACAATACTATTCGGTTGCTTGTTCTACATTCACGAAAATTCCATTCAAACACAGCATATCTCACGTCAAATTTCAACTAATTCCGCTGCCTAAGTTCGTTAATTTGTCACGTTATTTTCTCTGCCCAGATTGTGCTTTATTTTACATCATTAGACTTGCTCAACTTGTACTTATGAAACAAACTCGAGCTTAAGCATATTTCAAGTTTACCCGAACTTGAAGAAATTAAGCTAATTTCCATGCTCGCGAGCTTTAACCCGAGTTCGATCCAACTAGAGCCTATATATAATTGTTAAGCTATCGTTTTTTTCCGTTCGATAGTTTTAATAAGACGATTCGTAGATTGCATACAAAAATATTGGGCAAATGAATGAAAACATTTGATGTGGTGATAAGTGCCCGAATTAGTCTTATTTCCTTACTCTTTTCTTCTTATTTTGGCCCGATTCGCGCGGGTTCACGTGCCCTTATGTGCATTTTGTCCCCCTATTTCCCGTACTATGACTGTTTGTCTCGCCTTGCAGGAATTGGCGCGGAAATCGAGGAAATAGAAGC